>JAUZNJ010029911.1:0-15126 GCA_034780135.1 Jordanella pulchra
CTGTGTTAATGTAATGCCAATCCATACCCATTAAGCCTGCCTGATATTTGCTGATACAATATTATACGGCTTCATTTGCGTTTCTCACTCTGCAATTTGTAGTCTCAATAACATGTTAACAATTTAGAGAAATATGTTCTTATCTTAGTACAAATTATTTTAATAGGCCTAAATTTGTCATCTTATTGACAACATGTTTTGCAATGTTTCCAGATTTATATATACAACATTTTTAGAACGAGATGCAGAAGATGAAGCGCATCAATGGCAAGGTTAATAGGCCTAACCAATGAGCCTATTTGTCTGAAATATTTGATAATTATTAAAGTAGACAGACAATAAATGATCCACTGTACCAGTAGCACCAGTTAAAAGGAGCGAAACAAGAACCACGTAAAAGGGAATCAAATGGGTGGAGAAATCCGTTATAAACTCCCAGCAGGACTGGAACACATCTATGATGTCATTTTCAACACGGGAAGATTTTAATTGAGAAACAATTGTTTTCCAACGTAGATAAATTTCTAAATTCCCAAAAATAACATGTATACACCTTGTAGAAATATAGGGAAATATTACAGGAAACAAAAGATAAGATAAAAATGAAGAGACAGTAAAAAACAAATGAGCTAATATTATTCTTTATTGTTTGGTTATATTAGTTAGCGTGGCTATTATTAATATCCATGCATATGTCTGCATGTAGACTAAGACTAATGCTGGTTTTGGAGCACATAAGTTTATTTTACATTTCAGCAACATTGATACACCATGAAGCACATCAGTCGGTCACTTGGGGTTTGGTGTATATTTACAAGTGATGAAGGGAAGCTGGAATCAAACCTGTAACCTTCCTGTTGCAGGTCAGCTACTCACAGAGTCACACTTGAGGTTTGTATAAAGACAAGAAAATATTTCATTGAAAACTAATAGAGAGATGTAGAAATATTTGACCATCAACAAGTATTTTAAAGAAAACCCAGGATATAAAATCCAAACAACAAATCAGAGTTCCATCCATCCAACACATATATAAAACACAAATGCTACAAAAGTCAGAATATATGCAGCAAAGAACACGGAGTCAATTATTGCAGCCACTCTCCTGTAGCTTCCAGGTGACCTCTGACCTCCAGCTTCCTGTCGAGCTGCCTTCACTTCCTCCAGGATGTGTTTCAGCAGATTAGCATCGCCAAGTTGACCCAGAGGGAAAACGCTTTGCTCTGGTTTGGCTTCTCTGTTCTCTGTGTCGCTCCCTGTTTCAGGAACACAACAATATTGATGCATGTTAGTCTTTTGATGCGTTTAGAAACAGGCTGACAAATCCTGTAACACTAAAAAGCTGATGAACAGCACATTTCACCAAAACGGCTGTTTTCTATAAACTACCTGTTTTTTTTAATCTTACTCTTAATGTTTATTTAGCTTTTAGAAACTCTGAACATCTGTTGTGCAAAAGGGAAGTTCTTGTTTGTGGCTGAGCTCATCTTCCTTCATTTTCTTGGCTGGACTCAACCTTAAATATAAGGTGAGAGAAGAGCCTCTGCTACTCTAGAGAAAAAGTCTGCAGCCTTCAGCATCTGGTCAAAACTCGAAAGCAGCAACAATTACGACCTTAAGAGCATCTCTGCGTTTAATTCAGCAAAATAAGTCCGGTTTAGAAACACAAAAGCTACACAACCTTTAAACACACACAAGAATACGTTTACTGTGTCTACTGTTGGATACTTACTTTGAATTTTTGAATTAAACAAAAGTACTTTTTCTTATTTTTGGGGGTTTTCATGTAAAGACAATCATCAAACTAAATTTTAATTTTAAAGGAACTAATGTAAAAACAAGTACAGTTTATGACCTAAACACACAAAAATGATTACTCTTGACCAAAGTTACTGAAAGCCACTGAAGAGGGTCCAGAGAGCCCCTCGGTTCTGGAGCCGCCTACAGACTAGATTCATTACAGCAGTTTTTACCTCATGTAATGAAAGTAAATAAAACACAGACTGCAGCTGCTGCAAACGTTTTCCTGTAAAAGGATGCAGTTTATTATTGGCTGTTATTCTGTGACAATGGAGGATTATTATGGGATGAAAATGGCTCATAGACATGTATAGCTTCATAATAAAGGCCACGTGAATGTACTTTAAATTGAACAGCAGATTAAATGACTTTGGATCATTTTAGAACAAAATAAATAGAACTTATTGACATTTTAAAGCTGGCAGCAGCATAACAACAACGTTAGTGGCTAAACACGTCAGAATAAGAGCCCTTCCTTTTCTGTTCCTAGAGAAGAACAACCTATTATGATGAAAGTTATTCCCTTTATTTGAATTACGTTTTTGAATAGAGGAAAAACAAACCTTTGTTGAGCATAAATAAGGGAGGGTTTCTCGTTCAAATATAAACTGAAATATAAAAAGTTATCATGAAGATGAACCAGTGTTGTTTCATCCTCCTGAATCCCTCCCATGTCTTCAAACCATAAATACAAAGAAATAGATTTAATTCCTAGGCTACAGCTAAGCAGGGTTAGACGGACACAAGATGAGAATATCTTTATTTTTAGTTTATATACAAATAAGATCTTTGTTTGTCGCTGAATAAGTTGAAAACAGAAATCTATTTCCAGCTGTTTTGATTTAAAGAAATGTTGGTTGAAAGTTTACCTTTTTGACCTTTGGTTGCCTTCTTCATATGAGTTTTCCTTTCTGTGCTGATCATGTTTTCTCTAAGCCAACAATTATCCAGGTTGTATAGAAAGCTCACCAGCATGGATTCAAGCACACTGAGCCACACCAAGGTAAACACACCGACACAGAGGTTGGCTGAAATAAAAGGCAGGGACTCATTACAGCCACATGGACAGTGAACTATTTGGTCTACGGTGTTCTGGCTTCTGCTCACCAATAATGGGAAGGTTTACTTCTGTGGAGGGTAAAATGTCCTTCAGAATCAGCAGTAAGACGGAGACGGATAGGAGCACTGTCACTTTAAAGCCAAACTTTTCCCCCGAATCCACGGAAATGAAGAAGGAAGCCAGATCCAGGAGCAGCAGGTACACCAGGGGGACGATGAAGTTGATGATATAGAGAAAAGGCTTTCTCTCAAGGATCACCTGAAACAAACATCAGGTCAGGAAAAGTCGGACAATCGGAACAAGCAGGAACGTCGTTGATTTGTTCTTACAGTGTAAACCAGTAGGCTGGTCTTTCTCAGCCCTTTGCTCAAATGATCGTGGATAATTTCCATGTTTCTCAGACCCCACTCCCCTTGAGTGACCATAAACTGGTCGGAAAGCATCATGATGGTGGAGTTATTTTCACTTGATCTGAGCACTAAGGTGTTCACTGTGCAGAGAACAGAGAAGAACATGTGATTCATCCGCCTGGATGGAGCCACCATGTTAATCCAGCAGTCGGCATTTTACCGTCAGTGTTCATGGAGAGAAACGTGATGTTGCACTTCTGCGTATCGAAAGGGAACTTGTGGAGGTTTAAGTAGCAGGTGAAGGTCAGCGTCTGGCGGGCAAATGAATATGTTTCACCATTGGGACGCAGGACAACCCAAGGATCCTCATGGATGCTGCTGCTATCAGAGGCACTGAAAACAACACAGAGGAACCACGTTTAGGCTCAGATATCCAACGACAGAGGGAAGACATGAAACATTTACAGATAAACTTTCTAAAGGTCAAAAACTCCTCACAGTCACTGATGTGACAAACAGTTCCGTGTTTTCTATCTCTGCCTTCGTCATCGTTAGCGAAGATGACCCCAACAAAGAGCTGTTTTTAAAAAAGCCCTGCAGCCCAACATGATGTGTAGTTAAGAACATAAAAAACCCAAAAGTTTGTTTCACATTTGTATTCAGTCGGCTGAACAAATATATCCTGTCAAACCACCTTTAGTTGTTCTTCCATCCATTTGTTTGCTTCGTGTGTCCCTCCTAGCTTTGTATGTTAAGGCCTGTTGTCCTGCTGGAAGGTGCAAACACCACAGGAATACATGGTCTCACAGAAAGTCCTCGAAACACAAAATCAGACTAACAAACACAAAACATGTGCAAAGGAAAAATACTGCATAGGATAAAAACTGAAAAACATCTTTTAACCAGCTTACCCACATCATAATGCTGCCGCCGCCGTCTTCATCGTGGGGTGTGATGGTCAGTGTCAGTTTTACCCCTCATCTGGCACTTTGGGATCTACAGAATTGTCTTATCCCTTTACATGTTTTCACACCATAAACAGGATTTCCTTTGATTTACTTTTAGATTTTATCATCTTAGCAGGTTTTCAAAAAGGGAAGAGTAGATCTACAGTGAGGGTCGAGCTATAATTTATATATATACATATATATATATAGTGCCTAACCAGGACACCTTAACTCACCTTTGACCTTTAACCCATGAGCCTGAAAACTATGTTTCACTACATTTAGGTCAGACCTGGACATCAAAGTTTAACGTTACGTTAGAAAAGATCCTAAACAGGCAATAAAACAGGTTTGTATTTCTATCCACAGACTCAGCCTAAACCAACCACGCTGTTTATTTTTAGCATATATGCTTAAGCCTCACCTAAAGTGAATTTAAATCAACCTGTTAAACTCAGTAGATCAAAGAACTTAAATCTACCAGTAAACAAAGAACAAATATTAAACCAAGAACAACTTTCCAGTTATCCGATCCTAAAGCAAAGATTTGGTACCTCTATTAGTTTAAGGACTACAGGACATGTTACTATGGCTGATTCAGCTGTGATATGAACACAAAGTGAATCTTATTTTTTGAGCCTAGCCTGCGGTGTGTTTGGAACGGCTGCGACCCCCACGATGAAGACCTCTGACACTAAGAAATGGAGATCCATCACATTGGAGCTGGACTTTGGTTCCCATAAGAATCAGGAGCCTGAACTAAAACCAACACACAGACACACTCACTCCTCTTCGATGATTATATCCGGGATCCAGAGCCTTGATTTTGGAAGAGCTAGCTCCTTTATGCCGCAGAAGTCAGAGTGATTCCAGGTCAGGAGTTCATTTGTCCAAAACTGAGAAGAAAACAGCTGCGTTTAAAAAGCTTTTCTTCTCTAGCAAATAATTTAATTATCATTTAATTTCCTTTTGGTTTTAATATAGAATTTTTGAATTTGAATTAAATAATGAGCTAAAAAAGAGAAATCTTACAAAAGTAGATTTATTGTATTGAAAGTATAGTTTAACTGATCAAAGGAAAACTCTCACCATGGAGAACCAGATGTGACTTGTGACAGTTTGCGACTTCTCGTCCTGCAGGTATCGTGATTACAGTTCATCAAACATTGATCAAAAAGCTCCGCAGAGTGTTATCACACAACACATGATTTGTTTTTCAGAATCACTTTTCTTGAAAAATGTTTGGTAAAAACAGAAAAAAAAAAACTTGAACACTTGGAGGCGTATGGAGACAATTTTGTTGCATTATTAGCAAGTAAAGAGCATTTTTTTTAAATGAAAACCCGGAAATGACACTTTGAAAAAGAACTCAACAAAAAGGCTTTGAGAGGAACTTTGTTGTTTTCCAATTTTTAGACTTCTTTCAAATCTCCTTTAGTTTTCGTTTTACAAATGGCATTTTTTTCAGATTGCATTTCATGATAAATTGCTCATCACCTTCACTGTACTTCTGGTGGCGGGATTTTCTCTGCAGTGGGGAGCAAAGACGTATTTCTATCGGTCTGTTGGACATTTAAATCTTAATATTAAGAGATTGTGATCTGTAAAACTTAGTTTTAAAAGAATGCAGTTTATTAAACTCACTCTGAAAAGAAAAATCTGAAAAAACATAACATTTAAATTAATAAAATCAAATAAAACCAGAAACATAAAACAGAGAAAACTTCTGTGTCCAAATGACACAGAAGCATCCGAGCTGTGCTTCCTAACAACTGTGTGACCAAACAGGTGAGCAACATGAGGAGCAGCTTTTACATTTTAAAACGTCAGATTTCATACGATCAATAACAAGATATCAGACAATAAGCTGGATGTCATTCAGTAAGATTTTGATCTGTAATTTAATTGTACAAGATTTTATGTTAAGACACATCTTTACCCCAAATAATTACTCAACCAAACAAGTTTCGTCTCTTTTTGTACCAAATTTAAAGAGTTCCTGTTTGAATCTCCGGTTCTGCTCTTAGTTTCTGATGCATCCATTTTCTTTTTACTCTTATTTGGAAAAATAAATCTATAGTTTCCATGATGTAAACCAGGTTAAATAAAGCAAATGAAGGAATAAATAAATAAAAAAGGAGGATACTTACAATGCCTAAGATGCCGTACAGCACCATGTCCAGATAAACTACGGTGGTGCTGGTCCAGTTTTTCACTGGCCGCATTATTTCTAGAGCCGCATTTGATGTAGTCAGGTTTAAATGCTCCAGCAGACCATAATATGTGCAATCTGATGACTGACTGCTGCAAACAAACACTGGAAATGGAGTTCTTAATCTGAACATCAACATATTAGTAGTCTTAAGGTTCTCACTTAGATATTTTCCAGGACTTACCAGTGAACATCACCAAGGCAGGAATCCACAGAGCAGCCATGGTTCTCAGCCTCCCCTTCAACCTGAGTGAACCTTTATAGACCGTGAAGCTGCTTTCATAGCTGCAGCAACACAACACCATCATAGATCCAGTTAAAGACATTCCTGGAAGCTTCTGTTTGTTCATCTAATAAGCAGGAAAATTATTTCAATTGTTCTCCAGCAGCTGCAGAAAAATCAACATCAGAGTGTGACGCCGTGAGGGAGGTTTTCATTCAGCTACGCTTGAGTTTCCTCACTGTGGTAAACTTTGATTAAAAGATCATTGAATGCATTGATGATATATATTACACTGCTGTGCAAATAAAGCTTTACTCAATGTGTAAATAAAACATTGACGGTAAAGGAAGTGAAATCCTACTGCTTTTAAATCTGGTAAAAAGACCTTGATGCATATTATCTTTGTTAAGTAACAACAAATGCTCCATAAATTTACATCTTTGGAAGAAGAAATTAAATTTTAACTTGCAAAAGCAAAATGTTGCTCAAATGATTACCTTCAGAACATGAGTGGTACTTTTTAAGGAACTTAAAGGTCAGTTTTTGCATCATAATTTCTGGAACAAAGAGAGTAATTACTGGTTACAGTAATAGAAAGTATGACAGTTTCTATACGTTACTTAATGGAACAGATCCTACAGAGATCTGCGGTTCGCTCCACGGGACTTCAGGAAAGTTTAAGGCACAACTTTTAGCATGTGTAGCCTCCATCTTCCTGGTTTCTGTTATTTTTCAGTTATTCATTTGTTTAATCATTTTACAATATTATTTAGAAAACAAGAATCTGAATGTAACAGAAAATCGGATGATTAGCAGCTCGGTACGTTCCTGAAATTCAAAGGTTATTGTTGAAGAAAAAATTTTAATTGCCAGAAACTCCTCAGAACCTAAAGATGAGTTTTATTAATTTCTAGCGAATTATTTGGAAAAATCCTTTATGAGAACCTACAGGGTTTTTCTGTGGACTGAACTTACAGGCAGGTTTCTCTGGACTTTCCAGAACACCTTTCTAGAACTTAATGGTCAGTTTTTCATATAAGGTTTATTTCTGGTACAACTTCACCAACTAGTGAAAGTCGGTTGAGAAATCCAACAAGTTTTAATCTGCAGTAAGTGGTTTGCTGATCAGTTTAATTTAACTTGTGGCCTGAATGACCCTGAAGAAAAACTAGCAGATCAGCAAAAAACAAAAAAAAGTTGAGGTTTTACCTTCTGGATCCTTCAGGGAAGCTTTACAACATTTATTGGCTACTTTCAATTAATTTACAGTTTACATTTTAGAGTAGGTTCGTAGGAAACACCGCTCTTTTTCTAATATACAGGGTTTTTACATTTTGGAGCTCAAATGGTTTGACTACTTAGACTAAAATGGTCCAAATGCCAAAGAATAGTTAGGCTATTTTGACCCTTTATTGAACTTTCCCAAATCAGGTAAAAGTTTCACAAATCCCAACCTGCTTTTTTTAATATTCTACTATTTGTTCAGAATAATCTAGTCCATGTTTAAACCGATTAACCACAGTTAAGAACTACACACACTTACAGTACATAGAGTTTCCAGCAAATAGAATCACCCTGTTGTCTGAAAATGGCCAGCAGGTGGTAAAATACAACGATTTATTTAAAATATGTAACAATGATCTGCTGGGAGCAAATATAACCCAAACATTTTCTCTCCTTACAAAAGCTTTAGTGCAAAAACAAAAAGAATGAAAATGGCTGCGCAGGCAGCAGCTGAAAGAAAGGAGCAGACGTGTGGATGTGGGGAGATGGGCGTCAGGGGAACACGTCTCTTGGCAGCTGAAAGTCTTTGAAGGTGTAGAAGGAAATGTCTCCGTGGTCCACGGCGGCGTAAACGACGGGAACGTCTCGGCTCTGAAAGGCCAGCTGCTTGATGACTCTCAGATCAGGAACAGGACCGTCGAAACTGAAACAAAGACGGAAGGAGAGAGATTCTGTCGCCTGAGTGGAAAACTAGAAGCATCATTTAGGAAATTCATCATCCAGACAAAGTTCAATTAAAAACGAGCGCATGTGAACATTTTCCCTGACATTTACTGAACAAACAGACCTAAAGAGTGAAGAGACCAATCAGATCGTTGATTATTCCCATTAGAACCAGAACAATGGATGCGAGATAAAAAGCCTGTTTGGTTCTTTGTTTTCCTGTAAGTGGATCCTGAATAAACGAGCTTTCTTACCTGCAGACACACACGCGGCTGTACGGTTTGCCCGGGTTGCTCTTTTTGAAGTCGGCCACCGAATCGGGCTGGTAAACATTGAAACAAATCTTCCACTCCTCCGAACCTTTTAACCTGAGCACAGAAAGGACATCCATTCCTCCTGAGTGATGCGACCATTCAACACCGCTGGTGTAACATGGAGAACCGGGGCTCCATCTTTATGGCTCTGGAAATTAAACATCTTAACTGTGACAGCAGCGAGAGGCGCTGGCCTCTGATTTATCGCCTCCTATCAGAGCTGATGGCCATTAATTGTTTAACAGAGTCGGCCGACATCGTCTCCGGTTTGTTATTATAAAGCATAAAGGTGCTGAGGAGACACAGAGCTGCTGCTGATAAACAACCAAATGTTTAGAGCCAACAGACCAGGAATGATTTCAAACCCAACAGGGCTGAAACAACTGAGCTGATTGAAGGATTATTCTATTTTAGTAATGGATTCATCCTTAAATCAAGTACAGAGGCTCTACATTTTTTGTCAGTAACAGGCTGTTTCAGTTTTAACTAGTTTATATTTTGTAAAAATATCTCTTCTTAAAGCATCTTTTTCAATCAGATTATTAACCCAAAAAAACCACATAGTAAAACAAGAAAAATCAGCAGCAGGTAATTATTGCATTAAAATTAACTACATTCACCTTTAAATCACTAAATTACCACTAAAGTGAAATTAGTTGATGTTTATAACAGAATTCAACGATGCTATAAATAAAAAAAACTCAAACTGGTTCATTTATTCAGTTCATTTCCACTGGGCCCCTCCTGCAATTACACAGCACCACCTCTAGGGGGAGTGCGCCCCCACTTTGGGAACCACTGAAGAAATAAAAACTATTTTAACCCCAGTTCTTTGATCTGTGGGTCAAATTTTCAGATTTATTATGTAAAGTAGTGGATATGTTAATATGCAGATTAAATAAAACCGCTGCCCGCTTTTATGAATGAGTACATTCACAAAACTTTAAACACGTCATCCTTTATTAACTGAAGAACTGATTCTAAAAAATCCATTAATTTGCTTAATAAAAATCTGAGCAGCATCTACACTAATTTAACTTAATCAAGGAAGATAATCAAGAGACATAAAAAGCTACAAGTTAAATAACAATAGTCAGAAATAATCCCAACATGTTGGGATTATTTCCTTTAGGATGAACATTTTGTCTAGAAATCAGTTTGTTTCTTTTTAATATCTACTTGCAGAGCATCAACACAGAACTGTATGTTTTCTTTCGTTGGAAAAATTAAAGCTGCTTTAAAAGAGAAGAAGCTTCTCTGTTAAAGAAAATGTTGATCAGACGGTTTGATGTGATGAAGTCATGATCAAAGCGTCTGATCGGGTCCGTTCCTCGGTGGTACCTGGACGCTCCCTCCAACAGATCAGTAGATTTAACCACCCTCAGTTTCTCCAGCAGCTTGTCTGAAAGAGAACAGAGATCTTTTCAGTCTGAGACCAGCTTCTAAGTCCGGCGCCAAGCGGTCCGGCGCCAACTCACCAGTGGCGATGGGTTGAGTCGGGTCGTGTAAAGGTTTAACTTCCCGGTTCCATAAGTGGGCCGGTCGACCCAGACGGGTCGCCTGCCGCCGGGCCAGCAGCTCATGGTACTCTGCCCAGTTTCTGCACCTTTGAACCTGAAGATCCAGAATCAGAACCGCCAGAAACACGAACGCTTCCACTTTACTGGGACGATTTTACCTCCTTGTCTTTGTTCACATCCCAGCGCCGCCTGCGTCTCTCCTTCTGCTCCTCCCTCGCAGACATCCTCACCTTCCGCAGGTTGATTGTCTGCATCCAGGAGGCGACATCACACACTCCCACCGTCACACCCCTGGGCAGCAGGGAGGGGTCCGGAGGGGCCACAGAGGCGGGCCGGCTGGACCCCAGGTCTGGGAACGGGACGGCGCTGAAGTTCCAGCGGAAGCGACCGGACGGGGAAGCGGAGCACGGCCTTTTGACCGCCTCCGGAGCGTCCATCGCCCACCAGGCCTGTCCTTCAGCTGCGGGGCCCGAGGGGGACGTCTGCGGCTCCATCAAGGGCCGCAGCTCAGACTCTGCTGTTTCCTCCTCCTCCATTCTCTCAGCCTGCGACTCTCCTGCTGTTTTCCTGGAACAAACAGACGCAGTAGCAAGAAACAGCATTTTTATCCACACTGTTAAAGATGAGAACCTTTAACATTTTATACTTTAAATCCATAAATATATGAATTTCTAGAAGCTCACAGCAAACAGCAGCGATCAGGGCTCAGCTGTGGGTCCGGGCTGCGGCTGCGCTTCCTCTTCAGCTGCCTCCCCCCTCGGTCTCGAGGCTGAGGCAGGTTCAGCTGCCTCGCGTAGGACGACGGCTCAGAGCTGGAAGAAACCAGACAAAAAAAACACAATCAGCTGAAATCAGCAGGAGGAGCCAAGGAGACGAAAATAGAGAAGAATAGATTTAAAAGCAGCAACGGGAGAGCTGTGGAGGAAAAACAACTTCTTCTAAAATCCAGCTTGGATTACTTTTACAGTCAGTTAATTCATGAAGCATTAATACATACAGTATGGACAACAGCTGCAGTGAACAAAGTTCATACAAAACTCTGTGCAGCACTGGGGTCCAAATATTCATAAAAATGCTTGACGGCAACAGAAATCTATTTTTAAAGTAACACTGGATAACTTTTAATGAAACTATGAGCTTAATTTGAGATTTATTAGTTGATTTTTCAGGTATCGATGCTTCCTGCAGGCCGCCCATCTAACATAGACTCTCCTCAGAGGGTCGATCCGGCTCTGAATGGGTCATGTGACCCGGAGCGCCACTTTCCATCAATCTGAGCTCCTATTAACCACCAGAGCTAACTAAGCTAACAGCTGATCAGACATGTTTCTGGTTCTAGTCTTTACAGGAAGTCCAGGTCTTCTAGACCTGCTGGTCCAAACTGGCCTGATACCAGAACCAGAACACAGACTGGGTCACACAAGAAGAACAACAATATGCACCAAGTGCGGCATATTAAACTTAATTATTATTTAATAAGTCTCAAATGAAGTGAATTCTGGGATAAAAAGCGACGCTGTGCTGCTTTAATATAACAACAAATCAAATCCTAACTGAGCAACAAAAAATGTTGAAGAATCGTTTTCAAACCAAAAAGATGAATATTTCTATTTAAATAAACGGACTTTATTAAAGTGGCTTTAATCACCAAAAACACTTTAAATCAGTGGCCAAGTTTTAGATGTTGTTCTTATTTTTAAATCACATCTCAGTGCAGCAAAAACTTTCCTCTATGAGACAAAGACCTGATCAGCTTCAGTTACCTGAGGTCAAACCTGTGAACCACGTAGCCGAGTCTCTTCAGATGCCCAAACACCTTGAATGTGGGAGAAGAAGCGTCAGATCAGACCAGAAATGCAGCTTCCAGCTTTAATCCGTGCATCAGAGACCTGATACTGCTGCAGGCTCACAGCCTCTGGAGACAGAAACATCTCATAGGCGTCCTGGATGGACAGCGGCACGTCCTGATCAAACACCAGCAGGCTGCCCTGCTCCAAGAAACACAGACGCATTCAGACACACACATCGGGAGGGAACCGACTCCTGCAACACTTTTTACCTGCTGGTTAAATAACCATTAGAGATAATTAGCTGCTACTCACACACTCCATCAGGTAAAGAGCCTCTTCAGGGAGGAGATACTGTTTCCCTTCTGCAGAGAAACCCATCGTCTGCCAAAACTTACCCTGACAACAACAAAACTATTATCAGATAAGAAATCTGAAACAAAGCAGCAACTGATAAAACATGTCGACTTTTTATATTTATTCATGATATAAATTAATGCATGTGGGCAACTGGAGAACATGTTTAACCCCAACTTTGGCCCCCAGAAGAAACAGTACATTAAATAAATCAAAACCAAAATAAAAAGATTAAAGTACACTGAAATAAATCAGGAACAATCTCAAGAGTAAAACAAATAAAAAATATTTATTCTATAATAATTAATAATTAGTACATTTCATTTAGATTAAATGAAACAAACGTAAAAAGGAAATAAATACTTATCAAAAAAATATTAAGTGAAAGATTAAGAGTGATGTAAGTAATGTAACATAAAGCAGGATCCACTTCGTTAAATGAAGTTTTATTATTATAGCACCTAAGGGAAGGTAACTATTGAATAATGTGTTAAATATAATAAAATATTAACATTCTTATATGAAACTGTACAAGATAAACTATATGAAAATGAAAAAACAGGGTTAATGTCACACTCTAAAACCAAAAAAGAATATTGTTTGTTTAATCAAAAGTTTCATAAATGAAAATGGAAAAGATGAAAAGAATCTTTATTAAAAACCTTCTTGAAAAGATTTTAATGTTGATGCGCTGGATGAGGTTGGCAAAGAAAAGAAATATTATAAGAAGCGCTCCACAACTATCATCCATGTTTACTTCCATAAACACAGAGCACCGTTGCTTGTGACGCCATGGCGTCTTCTACTGCGCATGCGGGACACTTAATGACAAGTTGGTTATATTTGGAAATATGAACAACTATGCAAAATAATTGGATTTCACAAGAAAATCAGAACTGAACATTAAGGCCTGCAGTGTGAACAGAACCTAAGTCGTACTTTAAAGATTTATTAAATACAGAGCTGGATATGCCTCTATCTCCCATCATGCACTACATTTCCGACAAAGAGCCACCAAATGCTGCAGCAAAAGGAGGACTAATTACAAACAAACAGAAGATCTCACAGCAGGAGTCTGAAGCTCCACGATCCGGTCATTTGGAATCCAGGTGGCTTTCACCAGGTTCCCACTGCAAAAGGAATTAAAACAAACCAAGCTCCAGCTTTTCTACCACCCAAAAATGATTATTAAAAAAAGTGTTTTTAAGAGCAGAACCAAGCATGTGGCTCACAGCCTCTCCACTCGCTCCTCCGATATGAGATTCCAGTGTTCATCCAAGCTCTGCTGCAGCCGCTGTCTTTGCTCCTCCGACTCATCTGGATAGAAGTCCTTCTGTCCGCGGGCTGGGATCTTATGGCTTCTGGAGCGGGCCGCAAACAGCTCACATGGACTGCAGCGAATATGAAAAAAGGAAAACTGAACTCAGCAACAGAACAGTTTCATTAAATCCATCATCAAAAAGGAAAAGACACAAATAGAAGAAATGGTGTCAGAAATAGCTGCCTGGCTCCAATACTTTAAGCAAAACATAAAGCAATAAAAAACTACTCTCTGTAGATTTTACTATGAAGAAACTTACTTAAAACAGATTACATGTTTGTTAAGAAAAATATATTTAAAAAAAATAGGTTAATAAAATAAAAACATGTTTTTCCATTTCTTAAAAGCAACAAACAACTAGCTCACCTCAAAGATTTCAGTAAAATGTATATTAATATATATCAAAATACATATTGATATGAAATGCATATTATTTTTTTTATTTCAATCGTTTTTCCTTATATAGTAGTTGTATCTCTGAAATGTATTAATTTATATAGCTGCACTAAACTACATTCATAACCCGGATGTCAAGAAACAACAACAGAAAATACCGTCCAGATTTCTACCTCGATATGTGACCTTATTGGCAGATCTACAGCCCATGTTACCTGTATTAATAGCTCTGGTCTCTAATAATGGCTCATTGTATTATGACTCACTACAAATGAATACTTGGTTAACCTGTTTAAACAAGTGTTATGTTATTTGATTTAAAACAAAGCGAACTAATGTTTAGATTGCACGTCACAATAACTCACTAATAAGAGTGTTTTTGATAAAATATAAAAAAAATCAAATTTTTGTTTAATCAATATAAGTGATTTTCACCAAAACACTCAAAAGAGGGAGACAAAGTAGCATATCTAGACGCTCCAGAGAGCGTTCTTAGAGAAACCGGATGAAGCTAACAGTTAGCATCGAGTAAACCGGTCCAACCACGCTATGTTTACGAGCAAGCAGACAGATTTCCGACAGCCGAAAAAAAAGTGACAACAACCACCAAAATCCTAGAGTTGTTGTACGATGTTGTACTATTTATAAATCCTGGTCATTGTTGATCAAATTGAATCAAACCTTAATATTTCATTAAAGAAGTTCTCTGCGCTTTCTGCCTTGTTTTGGTCCGCCATGACAGCGACAGGCTAATTTTCCTCTCCACTTCCTGGTCCTAGATTTCTTCTTCCTTTCTATTATGGCGGATCGCAAGCAACTTTCAGGTGCATACCGCCACCTACTGTACATGAGTGTGTAGCAACACTACTTTACATCTATCAAATTCTATTTT
>JAUZNJ010029912.1:0-13566 GCA_034780135.1 Jordanella pulchra
AGTATATTGATCTGGTCTGTTCCTGTTTTGCTGTGACACCATCTTGGAGGGAAATCTGGTTAGGCTTCAGGCATCAACACCTCCCATTATAGATGATGGAGTTGGGCCTGTTTTTCAGTGCTTAGTCTTGTTTCTCTCCTTAACCTAGCTATGGGCTCAGCTTTTACCCTGACTAACTGTATGTGCTCTATTTCATCCCTTTTAAAGTTAAAGATAGCTTAGAGCTCTTCTGGTTAATTGTTTCTCTACTAGACAGAACTACACATGGAGCTAGTTTACCATGACCTTTTCTAAAATAGAAGGTATTTATAGATTAGTGCTCCTATGTTCGTTTGTATGTCTGCTTCTGTCTCCTTGAACCTCAGTCAGCCTCAACAGAAGGCTACTCACACTGAGCCTGGTTCTGCTGGAGGTTTCTTCCTGTTGAAAGGGAGTTTTCCTCTCTACTGTCACTGCATGCATGCTCAGCATGACGTACTGAAGTCGAGTCAACGAAACAATGAAAGCGAATGTTCACTGTCTTTACATGCTCATCCAGAATGAATGAATCCTGTAAAAGTCGATGACTCGATGCAATCAGCTGTTTATAGAAACTTTCTGACAATCTGACTGTATGATCTGATGAAATTTTCTCTGTAAAGTGCCTTGAGATGATATGTGTTTTGTAGAAGTAAACTGAATTGAAATGAATTCAAATAACAATCATTATTGGGAATTTATGTGATAGACCCTCAAAAAGTAATAATCATTGTAATGTGGAGAGAGAATGATGCATACTTTAGATATTATACTTACAAATGAAAATACAAATAGTGTGACGTAATTTACTTTGAAAACCATGAACAGAATCCAGTGCAGACATATATTCATAGGAGTCTGCTATTTAGAAGCAGCCAACATATGGAGCAGCTGCATAGAGAATCTGTATAAAGTACAGCTTTTTTAATCATGCAATGCAGATACCATTTATTGAATAGTAGCATAAGGAAAAAAACATAAACGGGCCTGCATGGAGCGGGTATCGAGCCCTTTAACATGCTGAAGAAGGTACTCTTATTAGATAAGCCACACGATAAACACTGTAGTGGAAAGCGAACAGTGAACATCAACCTTGCAGTGAAAGCAAAACTGGTCAGAGTCGATGAGAGGAAAGGCAGAGGTCAATAGAGAGCAACACTGGAGAAAAAAATATTTTGACACTGTAGCAGAGATTCCTCATCAAACACAATTGTTTAAAAAAAAGCAGTCAAGAGCAAGAGCAGGATGATTAAAATGAAAGTATGTTCAGCTATTAGAAAAGACCAAATCCAGACTTATATCCAATTTATTAATCTGTGGTAAAACAGGAAAATTGTTGCTTTTATGCTGCCATTATAATCCAGTTTGACAATGCTTAAGTTATTTTTGCTCTGAGAAATTGGGAAACAAATATCAGTCTCTCACGAGAGACTCTCAGGAAAACAAATCAAAACAAAACAAAACCCGTCACACTCTTCATTGTATATATATCTATGAGAAAACGTGTCAACTTACCATGATTGGATTTGGTCTTGTGTTTCACCGTTGCTCAAAAATCTATTGCTTTAGACCTGAAGAGAGACAGAGAGAAAGGGAGAGAGAGAGAATTGCTGACTTAGAAGTAGCAATGCAAACCATCAATGTCATTTTAAATCTCTTCTTTAGTTTGCTGCCCTTTTTTTTACCTCCCAGAATCATATTAATTACTCACAGCAGTCCTGCACCAAAAGATGAAAAGCTGTGTCTGCTGCAAAACGGATTCAATGCATGGAAACTACATTAAATACGCTGCAGGGAAACTTTCCACTCCGCTATACATCAACCTATAATGGACCCATTCAAATACTTTGAAGACTCGTTTAGGAACCCTTTGAAAATTAAGTTATGAATAGCTAAAAAGCTTAAACACGAGAAGCGGATGCGTTTGGGTTTAATATAAGTAACATGGACGTGGAATGTGTGCCATGAGCTGATATTCTTGAAGATAAAATGAATAAAAACTCAGTTTTTTTTGTTTTGTTTTGTGTTTTAAGATTCCATAAGAGGGTTGTAATGTTAAGCTCCCCCCAAAATAGAAAGTAGCGTTAACTTAATATCACAATCAGTGTCTGAAGGGGGTACTGGGGCTCTATAAATAAAGGGCCACACCCTTCTCTGTACCCCAAGCTGCAGGATAAGCTTCAGCTGCCCCGTTTTCTCTGCTACTTTTATCTTTCCTCTAAAACTAATGTAATCTTATTATATATTCGCCTCTCCAGTGTCTTTATTTCTGCAGAAAGCCTTGCAGACACTCGCACTCAAGCTACAAATGAAGTCTCTAAACTTTCTGTGTGGATTACTGACGCAGAAAACCTCACGTTTAACAAAACCAATGGAGACCGGACGTAATGAAAAGACTCTAAATGAAACATAGGGGCTTACCTTGGCGGTGCGGGATCAGTCGGTCCTGGGTTATGGTGGTCCTGATGCCTCCAATTGCAAAAAAGAAAAAAAGGCTGTTTTCTTCGTCCCACCCCCAAAGGCCGGTCATCGGTCGGTCCCGTTACGTCTCATCTGACGCAGAGACTGCGGCGCGCTGTGGCGCTGCCTGCAAACCCATCATTTGTCACTTCCTGAGGATACTAGAGCACATAAAGTAAAACAATGCTGTTTATTTTATCAATGAAATGAAATAAGAAATAAAAAATGAGCCGTTCTTAGTAGCTGTGGTCATTTGGTGATATTACGCATGGAGGTGAATAGAAAGCGCACAGTCTGCCGTTTTATTGTGACACAAAGAGGTCAAACAATCTTTAAGTGTTTTTTTAAAAAAAACAGAAGATCGACAGGATCCCACGTTGACGTTCATGGTTTGAACTTTGCGTGGGAGCTGCAGTTAGATTCTCACACGGCGCAGCTGTAGAAGCTGACCTGCTCTATTTCTGTCGCGTCAGGAGTCCTTTCCAGTAAGCGGGGGAGAGACAAGCCAGCAGAGCTGAGGGGGTTGGGCAAAAAGATACACAGAGACAATATGAAGACACATAAGTATCTAAAATATGAACAGTACCTGATCCTTTTACAGGAGCCAAAAAGACTGATAGAAACCACTTTACCTACTTACATACTTATTTACCCGTTTTGTTTGTCCTATGAAGTGAATTTTTGTTTCATGCTGACATTTGCTTTATTACTCAGAAGACATGGTGTGAAATAAGAGTTGACTCATGGCACACTTTCATAGTCCGGTGCTTCAAATGGCTTCAGTATGACTCAGTGAATTTTAAACTCCTGTTGGCTGTTATCAACTTTCATCTTTATCTAATCACCACTTCTAAGCATCTCCAACCTACAAATTATTCAACCAGGCTGGTGGACAACAGAAGGATACCACATTGTACCTCTCATTTCTAAAAGGCTTCATCTAAGAAAGTCCACCAGAGACAGATAGCAGAGAATGTGAAAATGGAAATAGGGACCAGCCTGCTTTGACAAATCATGTGTTTTTCCTTTAACCGGTTCCTTTGTGTTCATTTTGTATCATTTCTGTCTTCTTTAAAAAACAAGCACACAGTTTACAAGCCGAATAGATTAGTACTTTGTTTGTGCTACAGCTAATTTAGCACAGATTAGTACTTTGTACTTTGCCTGAGTGATTCACATGTAACACTTCTGTTCTTCAGTAGTGTTTTGGAGATTACAAGTGATGAAGTCAGTGGCAGTTTACCGTCAACGGATTCTAACAGATGTTATCTTGCTGCCAATATTTACGTAATTAGGAAACAGAGGTGACAGATGAACCTGAAGTTTTCCAGTAACAGATGTGCATAAGGGTTAATAAATCTGGTATAGTCTCTAATTACTTCCAACATCCATCCATCCATCTGCTACTTGTCCGTCAGGCTCATACTGGTGCCTATCTCCAGCGGTGTATGGGTGAAAGGCAGGGTACAACCTGGAGAGGTCACCAATCCATTGCAGGGCAACACCTGTACATACAAGCATGCAGACACACACCTGAGGGTAATGAGATGCTACTTATCGTACAGTCATGTTTTTGGACTTTGGGAGGAAACTACCAGGAGAGAACCCACGCCTGCAAAGGGAGAACATTTAAACTCTACCTGGAAAGACTCGGTGAGAGGAAATGAACCCAGGACCTTGTTGCTGCTACAAAACAGTCCAACAAACTTTAACAAAAGTTAGGCAATTTAATATATATGGCAATTTCAGTTGTAAAGCAATTCAATGTGCTTTACAAATATAAAGCAAAACTCAGAGAGAAGTACAGTACATTGTAGTTGTATAAGGGTGGTTAAATAATTAATAAAAACAAATAATTAAACAGAATAGAAACAAATAAATAAATAAAATACTTATTAAAAAAATGATCGACAATCAAAAGAAAATAAGTTGGATGACAAAAATAAACTAATCAGGGTGAAATACAAGAGTGCAGCATTCTAAATGCATTTAAAGCAAACAAGCTTTTAATCTCAGTTTAAAGAAAATGAGGGTTTCACCACAAATGCACCACCATCCAGCCCTGCTTCAAACCTCAGCTACTTTCCGTTTCTGAAAGCATTTGAATGCGTTAAGTTAAAGTCACATCTCAGGCAGAATAGTTAATCAGTATTGAATCAGAGTTTAATTTGGTAAATAAATATTCAATGACTCCATTAGAAAATGTACTGTCATTTTTACGTCGATGATGCCCTGATTTATGTCTGGCTAAAGAGAAATGACTCTATCTTCACCCTTTCTGTATGGGTGACACAGAAGGAGGGAAGGCTTTGAACTTTTTTAAGTTGAATGAATAAAAAAAAGGCTAATTTGCTCTTTCAAGGTTCACTGAGGATCCCAGGTGGATGCTGGTCCCTTGGCCCTCTACACCTGTTTGTTTTTTTTTTACAGATTTAAAAAGGATGCTGGACTTGAAGCTACAGTGTTTAATTTTCAGCACCATCTAATGGTCAGGCTGCAGTAACATTAATTTAAATGGCACTGAAAGGTTTGAACTAGTTTCTTCCATTTTAAACCCCTTTTACTGTCTGTATGTATGTTTTGAGATTACTTTTAATTAATTTGTTTTTAGGGCTTTTCCAGTCTTAGAGCTGCTCTGTTACTATAGACCCTCAAATTTCTTCAGGTTTTCTGATCCTGGGTGTCCCACAGATGAAGCGTAAGCATAGAGGAAGCAGTGCTGTTGCTATAGATGCTGGCCTCGCCTTGGACATCAGAGGTGCCTCCATCTTGTCTGTTTTAAAATATCTTCTTTAAACCCATATTTTCTCCTTTGACATCTGTGATTTTGACCTTTTAGTTGTTCGTATTATTAATTTTACTTATGTTACTTTGAGTTGTACTCGATTGTTCGTATGATTTTTAATCATTATTCTATTATGATAAATATCTATTACTTCTGCCAAGGAGGTTATGTTATTAGGCAAGTTTGTGTGTGTGTTTGTTTGTTTATTTTGGTAGTCTGTGTGCAAAATAACATGACAAGTTACAAACGGATCTTAATAAAACTTTTTAGCAAAAGTGCACCTCAGTCAAAGGAACAATCCATTTAATTTTGTTGATGATCTATATCTTAATCTGGATTCAGGAATTCTTGAAAGCATTTTTTAACATTATTTGGCTGAAACAGAGAGCAGCAGTGGTGACTATTGACAGCTTCAGCATCTGACTCAAAAAAGTCCCGAAGTAAAAACAAAAACACAGGAAAAGGGAGCCATGTTTCACTCAAAGTCTCGATCTACTGATCAAAGAAGAAAAAGGAGTGAAGAGTGAAGGAAGAAAGCGAGAACAGAACAAACACCAGAGGCTGCAGACACACGCTTTGCCTTATTAGTAAACTAATGAAAGGATTACGAGGAAATTTTTACCGAAGGTTTATCTCATGCCAAGGAACGATTTATTAAAATGTTATCATGATAAAAATAATGTGCGACTTTTAGCTATAAGTGTGAGTCACAATATGGGGCAAAATATGCTGCTTGGCAGATGTCTGCACTCTCTGAGTGCTTTTATAGTTTTAATATAAAAACACTCATATAATACAAAGCTATAATCATTAGGCTACTGCATTTTTATTAACAACCACTTAAGCGTCATAACGAGGCTTGTATAAAGTAAAAATTGTCAAGTACACATTAATATTTTTTTTCTACATTTTACTTAGATCTTCAGAGACACAGTTGTCTATAAACATCCACCTTAATTCCACTTTAATGCTGCTAAAGAAATATAAACATGGCACAGTTACAAATTACACCTCAAATGCATTAACATGTAACAAAATACTGAAGGCAAATAGTTCAGAAATATTTTTTAGGCTTAGTTCTTCAATAAACCCTGAGACCTTCTTGCTGTAAAGGTGGAACATCTAAAACTTAGACACAAGCTGAACATTCAATTCAAGTCAAGTCAAAAATGTTTCAGGCAAGGCAAGTTTATTTCTATGGTACAATTGTGTACAGAGACAATTCAAAGTGCTTTATATGTATTAAACAATGAAATAGAAGGTAAGTAAATGCAAGTAAACAGAAGTAAACAAACATATAACAGTATTAAAGCAAATAAAACAGTTAAAAGATGTTTATTTGTCCCAAAGGGAAATTAAATACCATGAAAGTAAAAGCAAACCTATTTATTCAATATATTTATTGGCAATGATGATACTATGATAAAGCTTCATCTAGTTTTATACACAAGTCACTTAAAGTCACAAAAAGGACTAAACAAATGATCAGGAAATAATTAATTCAGACAACATGTGAATCAGGCCCCCATAGATATTTTTCTGGGTATGACAGTAGGTCCACCTGTGGTTGAAAACAACAAAGCCAACTGTGACACTCTTGCACCACCATTATTTAACCTTTTCTTTACTCTTATAGCCTCCAAATGTACAATTGTAAAAAATTTAAAATATTATCTGAGGTTCAATTAATTTTATATTTTTTTCAGAACCATTCATTTTTCTTTTTGCATAAAAAAGACCGAAAAGAAAAGCTTTTGTCATTTGCTGACCTCTTCTGCTCTCACACTGCACTGCACTCAAAACATGATGAGAAATTTACCAGATTTGAAAAAGACAAAAATAATTCTGATAAAAAGAACCCTTTTTATTGAAGTTTGAAGCCTGTTTCAGACTTCTGCTTTGTTGCATATCTTTATGTTAGATTTATTTAATAATAAATATGAGTTAGAAGCTCTTCAATTCCAGATATTTATCCAAACCAAGGCATGAACATAATTTTTTTCTGAACTGGGTTTACAGTATACAGTTCTCACTCTGCCCTCATGCAATAATGAGCACAAAGGCTACTTTGTGAGTAACTCTGTTGAGTGGGAGGGTCACGCAGGCCAGTCTTGTATATATGGCAGCAATGTTTCCTTCATCCAAGGCATCAGCGTGGATATTTGTGTTTTCTATATCGCAACAGAACAGAGCACTGGTTTCTCCTCCTAGGATCTGAGATAAAGGTAAAATGCTTTTATACATGCAAAGAAAGTCCAATTTAAAGCAACATCAATGTAAATTGTGATGTTCTGCTGGTGAATCTTATCTTATCTAATTTGCCTTTAATGCACAAGAAATAGCCATAACTTTTAAAGCAGGGGAGATTAGTTGAGGATCAACAAGATCATGATTAACCCTGTGATCATAAAACTGCACATCAGCTGTTGTTTAGTTAAGCATTACCCCACTTTTCTCTCTGGAAATGGTATCTCAGCTAAAGAGATCCGTCCTGAGTTCAGATTTGGTCACAGGTACTTTGACCACCTGCCTTCCTGCTCGCCTCCTCTCTGCCTGTTGAAGCGGATGCCAGGAGGGATTAGGTGAGCTGAAATCCCATGATATGAGGCAAGAAGGTAAATGCTACCTCTTAGAGAGCAGCTCTGCAGGCGCCACATACATGAGCTATGAAAGCTGCTTTGTCCTCCGCAAAAAAAAAAAAAAAATTGTAATAAAGTCGCTCACTTTCTTTAGGTTAGAGACGGAAGCTCAACTCCTGAGAGACAAGAAGCAAACAAGACGATTGGAAGATACAATATAGGTTTGCAAATCTAATCAAGGCGGCTGAACGCTGGGAATGTGCTGTTCCTTCACAGCTTTCTTGTTCTTTTCCAGGGAGACAAATGTCAAAGTCTTACAGAAATATGGACCTTGAAGTATTGAATTAACTGGAATGCATCATCATCAGCACTTTATCAAAGCAGCAAATCTTAAACAGTTTTACTGTCAATGTCCAACAGGAAACAAGAAAAAAATAAAGAAACACACTTTACTCAATTTAATGAATTGAATCAGATCTCTAGATCATTTGTTTAATCCTGGATGATTAAGGAGAAAAATAAAAATAAACACCTTCTGATCCAACATACTAATCACATTTCTGTGGATATTTTCAAGACAGTGATGCTCAGAAAGAGCTATTAATGGATGTCACGTTAAAAAACATAAATTAGACCCATTTTAACTCTGCTGCTTACTTTTCTTTCCCCATTTGTTCTCAGAAGTGATTGATCAGGAAGCGGTGATCCGAAAAGCTACGCTATCTCTCACCTGATTGCTGCATGAGTGGGGTGAGCCCACTTTGCAAGACGGCTGCATTTTTTTTTCAAAGCTACTCAACGAAGTAATAGTGCATATAACCAATGACTGATTAAAGGGCAATCGGTGAACGGGCGTTGTTTTCAGTCCTGTGGACAGCAAAGAAAAACTCCAGGCATCAGCACTATCATATCTTCTGCAGATAAAGGAGGTCACGTATAAAAGAAATATATCATTTTAAGGGAATGACGGATCCTGTCGTGTCCTCTAAGCACACCTGTAAGGCAGAGACCTACAAAGACGTAAGTGTGCTGTTTTCTAACTTATGCTCTGAAGCATGTTTTATGTTTACTGTTAAGGGAGTTATTGTTCTTTCCATGTCTTTCTTCTTGGTGATTTTTTTTGTTTTTGTTTTTGTTATTTTCACATTTTCTATTAAAAAAATAAGATCATGCAAGTAAATCAGTGATGCTTCTAGAAAGAGCTGACAATCATTTACTGACATATCCTCTGATCTGCCCTTCCTATCCGACTTCTCTCCCCTCAGTATTTCTCAAATGTTCTTCGTCTTTCTCAACATCAACCTGCTCTCCTGTCTTTGGCTTCTTATATAATCCCCGCTCCATCCTGATCCAAACAACAGGCAGAAGCATGCCGTGCGGTGTGGTCAAGTCCTTTTTGGTGAGCCTTTCTCGGAGGAAACCCATAGAGCCTGATGGGGAAGAGTCCACCTTTAACCGATGCCTCACCACCCTGGATCTGATAGCCCTGGGTGTAGGGAGCACCCTGGGAGCCGGGGTCTACGTGCTCTCCGGAGAGGTGGCCAGAGACACTTCAGGACCAAGCATTATCATCTCTTTCTTCATCGCAGCCTTGGCTTCTATATTTGCTGGACTGTGTTATGCTGAGTTTGGATCCAGGGTTCCCAAAACAGGCTCAGCTTACCTTTACAGCTATGTGACTGTTGGGGAGCTGCTGGCTTTTATCACCGGCTGGAATCTGCTGCTCTCCTATGTCATAGGCAAGTATTCTCTACCTTTCTACTTTAGATTTTCATCAAGACTACTTCTTAAGGACACATAAACAATCAACAGAGATTCTCTTTGATTTTGCACTTTGACCCTTCACTGCCTGAGAAGCAGATTCTTAAAACCTTATCTTACAGAAAAAAAGCATATATTCTCCCCCCCACCTGATTACACAGCAGAGCTTTAATGGAAGGAAATGTTCCCATCTAAATTTTCCATTTACGACGGCACTAAAATGATGACTCAGGATTATTAGTTTATGGCCTTTTTTTCTACTCAGGAACATCAAGTGTTGCGCTAGCGTGGAGTGGGACATTTGATGACCTGATTGGAGGCGTCATATCCAAGTTTTTTGAGAATAATGCAGCCATGGGCCTCCCTGGATTGGCGCCTTATCCAGATGTCTTTGCAGCTGGTCTTGTGTTGCTGCTCTCAGGTAAAAACTGACATTGTTCAGTTAATAGGATAAAATTAAGGATCAAGTTAAAGATTTTAACAGAATTCTGATTTGTCTGAAGGCGTCCTGGCATTTGGTGTGAAAGAGTCAACCACCATCAACAAAATCTTCACAGCGATCAACATCTTGGTGTTGCTGTTTGTGATCATCTCAGGATTTATCAAAGGGGACATCTCCAACTGGCAGATCAGTGAAGACGAGCTGATAAACGCCACAGCACAGTTTAAGTAAGAGCAAAATGCAAATGAATCCCATTATGGTTTTGGAGGGTTGTCCAAATCTGATCTTTTACTCCCTGAAAAACTGCAGGGTTAAAAAAACCAACAGTTTTGGTTATTTTTCTAATAAAGTCCTGGGTCAGTTAGTTGCTGCTGTTGTTTAGTTTGATTTAACGCAGCAGTGTTGGGTTATGGGTTTCAACTCAAGCAATGGAGATGAAGTGACCAATATCAAACGTTACAGCTGTGAAAAATGGAAACTTTAATGTTAAAGAGAAACATTTACAGCCTTAACTATGCCAAACAAGTAATATTCTGATTGAAATAAAACGTTTTTTATTTGTTATCTTTATTACAAAGCATAGCAAAAGACAAATACCCCCCACCATGCAAACTTTGTCATGTATCGTTTTTTATATTTATTTTATAATTCGCAAACCTTAACCTTACACTTTAACCAAGGTATCAGTTTATTTTGCTGCATAAATAGCTTAAAATTTTAAAGATAAATGCTAGAAATCCATAAATCTCATTGTTAAGTTCAGAAAACACAAACCCTACTGATTTTGACTCTGACTTATTTGATCATTCAGTTGTTATTTAACTCCTAAACTATGGTTACAGTAGACATCCTGCAACCTTAGAGCTGAAGGTTTGATTCCAACTTCCTGCCTTCACATGTTGCTGTGCCCATAGGCAAGGCATCTAACTAAAAGTTGCCTAAAAATGTGTGGAATGGTATATTAATACACTAAAGTACTAAAGCATTATTTCAAAAGACTAAAACTTTCCTTATAGGCTCTCTATCAGTAGTTATTCAGCAATCTTCAGTGTGATTGTTTTACCTGACTGTGACAACATATTATGTGTATTTGGAAAAATAAAAATAAGTTACACATTGGACAAAAAGAGTGTCTGACTTAAAAAAAACCCAACATTTTTTGAATTATTTTGTACAGAAGAGGAAGGGTAACCTCCAATAAAAATACATGACAGTGGACCTCTGTTAACATTCAGATGGTTAAATTGTTTTCTCACTTCAGTAGCCAAAGAACCCTTAGCCTTTTCTTTCAGAGCAAAAATACTTCTTTAAATGTTCAACAAACCAAACAACAAAAGTATTTTCTTTATGTTAGGTTTGTAGAAAGCAAAAAAAAAAACAAAAAACTATGGATCTTTATCAAAACTGTCTCTTTGATAAGTTGTCATGTCCTTTAGTTTCAGCCACCTTATTGAATTAATAAGAAAAAAACAACAACTCTGCTCTAAAAATAATGAAATATTGAAAATAAAATAAAAGGAAGACAACTAAAATCCAAGGGAATCAACGTAATAAAGAATACCAAGGCCCCTTGAAAGCAAGTAGTAAATAAAGAGTCAACAATATTATTCAGTATTGCCTCCCTGGTTATCTGACTGTAAGTGAACATAAAACAATGCCTTCTGTTCATGCAGCAACCTGAGCGATACCGTTAATGTAACAAGCATTTACGGAGTGGGAGGATTTTTTCCCTATGGCTTCAGTGGCACCCTGGCTGGAGCTGCAACATGTTTCTACGCCTTTGTTGGATTTGACTGCATCGCTACAACAGGTAAAAGGAGGATTTTACTTTTTATTATTGTTCAGTTCAAACATTTGAATAAAAAAATGCAAAGAAAACACAGATAATGATCCTTTTAAAATAATAAAACAAAGTATTACAACTACCATCTGTACTGCTGATACTTTGTGAATGACGCTGTAAAGGGTAACAAACCAGGTCATAAAATATATCAGTAAAACTTTGCAGTGAAAATGGTGATAAAGTGCATTAGAGGATTGTTTAAGAGACGTGCATGATTGTACAGTGGTTTTACAACATATTTAAACAACACACCATTTTGCAGAGTTAGCTGTTTCATTTGCAGAAGATAAGGCTAAATAATTGCTGCAGCTGAAGCTTCTGTATTTTACTGATTTTTGTTCAAATCTGTCTGTACATTTATTTCTTCCTGTTTTTTAGGGGAGGAAGTAAAGAACCCTCAGAAATCTGTCCCTGTGGGCATTGTGGCCTCACTTCTGATTTGCTTCCTGGCCTACTTTGCGGTGTCTGCTGCCCTTACCTTGATGATGCCGTACTACATGCTCAATGAGAAGAGCCCCCTGCCCGTGGCCTTTGAATACGTCGGCTGGGGGCCCGCCAAATATGCTGTTGCTGTGGGATCGCTTTGCGCCCTGTCCACCAGGTCTGAATCCTCACTGAGCTCTACAGCTGAGGTCATGTGTTGTTGGCACTTAATAAACAGTTGCTATATCCATGCGAGTCACAGTTAAAAAAAAAAAAACATCTTTATTTTCAAGGCAGTCTGCAAATGTTTGAGGGAAATCTATAGAGACTTAAGCTCATGGAATCTATAAAGACAGTCCATGTAAAATTGAAATTTGATTAAATGTGGTCAGTGGAGTCAAAATATGCCTAATTCTTGGTGATTAAATGCATCAGCAGCTTGATAGTCGTGAATCTGCCCTGGGAAAGCTTTCCTGATGAGTTTAATGCGTTGGGAAGCCAGAAGAACTTTTACATTAGAAATCTGTTTCTCACCTTTTGATGCAGACAGACAGAAAGGACAAATATAGATGGAAAACTACCATCTCTGCCGCTAGAGGAGCCCGTGAGACTGAGATTTAAACACTCAATTTTAGGGGCACAGTCACAGACATAACTCTGATTTCAGAAGACAGATGGAATATATTTGGTATTGTAGATTCAATGATTAATATTATGCATTTATGAGGCTAAGTGAATTCAAATGCTGTGTTTTTGGAATATGATTAACAATGACAGAAGATGGAAAAGGATATTAAAGAAATAATGAAAACATAATGTCAAGATGTGGTTGTTGTAGCTGCACTAAATATGCAGACAAGAAAAAATAGAGCAAAAATAATTTGATGAAAGGTCCAAAAATAAAACTTAGCAAAACACAGACTGGGGCTGATCTGAACAGAATAGTTGCAGTTTTTTGTTTGTCCTTTTTTGTAGAAAAGAACAATGAAAACTGTTGGGTATAGATAAACATAGTAGATTAAAAGGTTGATCAAAACCAGATGAAATCAGTTAGAAAAGCATTGGTGAGGTGAAGGAAACATGGAGGCAATGGCTGATACGGGATGGGGCAGAAATGTAGGTGAGAAAACATAAATGCACAGATTCAAAAATAATAACTCATAACTAAGAAATTTAAAGAAGAACCTTATAAGGAAATTGATCTAAGCAAATGATGAGCCCTGAAAGATAAGCTAAAAAATGTAATATTTCAACA
>JAUZNJ010029913.1:0-15122 GCA_034780135.1 Jordanella pulchra
ATATTTTAAGTTATTGGGCAACTAAATCCCTGTCATTAATTCAGTTTTTTTAATTTCATATTTTATATGTCAAATTCATTCATTAATTCATTGTTTTAAGTTCTATTTATTTTTTAGTTTCAAATTCCTTTTTCACATCCAGATGTGTTTTTTTCCTTCTGATTCTGTTTTATTCTTTTCCACACTCAGATTTTGACCCCAGTCTTACAGGAGTGGCCATTAGCTGCATTTTATTCTCATTACCTTTGCATATTCTGGTAGTAAATGGCATTTAATGTGCACTGATTACTTCTCTGACTTTACATTGAATTAGAAGCGGCAGGTACATTTATTGTTGTCCAAAAAATTAGACGGTATGGCAAACAGATCATATTTCTTGACACAGATTAGTTGCAACACAATGATCAATGTAAGCATGTTCTACTGTTATTTCTAATAATGTTCTGCAGGTAAAGCAAACCAAACAGAACTATCTTCGCCCTTTTAAAAGCTTTTTTTGATGTGCTCTGCATGCCAGCGTGAGAATGATGTACCTTAACTAGCTGTGGTTCAGAGCTCTGCTCCAGCTTTCTTTAGATTTACATCCTTCAATAAAACCTGCGATATTGTTGGCTGCAGGATTTAGCGCAGTAGTCTCAAACACCAGGTGTAGCAGGTGCCATTCAGCTCTGTTCTCTCTGCTGGAATTAGATGGAAAATGAGCTGAATAGAAAAGCTGGTCTAAATTATTTGAAAGAAGACTTGAATGACTTGGAGGAAATAATGGAGCTGTAAATACGTTGAGTAATAACCTAGAATAAAATTGCCCTGTCTCTGTAAGGTAATTATTGTGTTATTTTTTGGGGTTTTATGTGAACTCATTACATTTATCTAAAACCAGTTGGTTGCACACCTTACCTGACTACTACTTTAAAATGTTTCTTTAATAAAAGGTTTCTGCTTAAGATATTCTATCAATCCATCCATCTTCTGGCGGTGGACACAGAAGGATGCACAACCATGCTTGCACACACTTACACTTAGGGACAATTGAGAGATGCCAATCAACCTAACAGTCATGTTTTTGGATTGTGGGAGGAAGCCGGAGTACCCAGAGAGAACCCACTCATGCACTGGGAGAACAAGCAAACTCCATGCAGAAAGACCCCAGGCCAGGATCGAACCCAGAACCTTCTTGCTGCAAAACAACAGTGCTAACCACTGTACCACCGTACAGCCCTGCTCAAGATATTATTTGATAATTTATTATGTAAGTCGAGTGTGAAAAAAAATTAACCTTGTTTTTGGTTTGGTTTTGGTTTTGACAAAAATCAACAATTTTTGACATTACTTGAAAATAATTTTATTCACAATATAATCAAATGATTCTCTGTATCAGTAAATAATCAGAGGATCTTTCCCTCACATGAGCCACTAACTTTTTTAATCACTTTCTGAGTTGAAAACAAATAGGTACGTTGTTATATTTTAATAAATTACTGTCCCAAAAACGTGAAAAACTTGCAATCACCAATGAACAGAGATGTCCAACAATGGTTTAAAAACCGGACTTGTCACCTTCCTGTCAGTGAAGTTGACGCTAACTGTGATCCCTGGCGAACTACACAGGGACAGTATGGGAAATGCTTCATTATGTAAAACATAAAGGAAACTCTAATGGAGGTGAACTTTTACCATCATTCATTCTTTCCAATAATTACATCTGAATCAATAAACTATCTGATCCAATTTGAACAATAAGGAAATGGGCAGAAATCCTGATGGGGGTCGACCCTGAGCTGCAGCTCCTTCTGATCTTCACATTGACCATATCTGCTGACCTCCTGAAAACAACCAAAGTCAGAATAATCATTATCACAGCTGCAACGGTAAACTAGAAAACAACAGGTCGCATGTGTTTCTTTGAAGAAAATGATTACAAGAAAATTCAAAATGTATATTTCAGCTAAGCCTTCATAGGCTGGTTGATGGCTAGCTGTGCTACATTTGGATGCGGGGATCAGATGCAAGGCTAATCTAAAGACACTGAATGAAGAAAACATGGTTGGACTCAGCCAGCAGGTTGAACTCGTCTCTCTATCCCTGACCAACTGGTTATTTCTCAGCTCACCACTTCTCACTCCCTCAGCAACATGGCAGCAACTTTCCCTGTGATAGTTTACTACAGTTACTTTCTGTGCAGATATAGTACTGTCAATCATTTTTAATTCATTGTGTTGTCGTAGAATAATGATTCTAATCTCATGGACCCAATCAGTCCAGTTTAAACTCGATAACAACCATCCTGCTAACAATGAGCTAGCATCAGTTACACTTCAACTAGCTGGGTAACATCACTGCAATGGCTTCACAATGACCCAATATGTTGTCATTTCATCAACTTCACATCAAATAATCCCGTAACACAGAGAATGAACTGCGACCAGTGCTTCACATGCTTTTGTTTGAAACTTGTTTATCCATGTTTAAGGGAGAAGGAGTGTCTGATAAAGAGATGTACAGTTTCTGTCAATTAAAATGATATTATGCAGAGTGTCGTGTTTGTTGATGGTGACCTCATATTAATCATTTACATCATATGTTGCACCTCTTGCCTCCACCAGTAGTTTACATTGACTGTTCTGCTTTTACAAAACATTTTTTAAAATCATTTTCATAAAAAATTATTTTTTTATTGTTTTTTTTTTTCATTTTTTTATTTTGTTTTTACTTCTCTTACATTGAAAGCAGATAATGTACAGCTCTTGTGATTCATTCCCCACTGCTTAGCTTGTACTGGTCCTCTGCTTACATATGGTGGACTCCATCAGGTTTATGAGATTCATTTTCTGAAGCTCAGAATGTTTGTTGAATCTGTTTCACAAGAGCCGACGTTTGCAGAAACAACAAGAATACGAAAATATTGTTTTCCCATTGTTCCTGTGCTAGAATTGGTGGCTCTGGTGGCTCTTCACTATAGTTTATCATTAAAATCAGTCTGGTCCAAAACCCCGAAAGTAACCCGAGATCCTTTCTACTGAATTTGCAACATAGGATTCAGTCTGATTATTCGACTGAATTTGTTACTCAGACATACATTGGACAAACAAATCCAGTTGTTGGGCCAATGGCTCTAACTGGACACAGAAAAATAAACATAAGAGGCAACATAAACTCAAATCTGAGAGTGTATTGAGATTTAGACAGAAACATGCATTTGGGATTGTTAGGGCACAGTGTTTCCAGTGTCTCTTTTTATTTATTTGAACTATCAGCAGACTAGCTTCATTCCAAAGTCCCTCAGGGGCCTATGAAACATGGACTCTCAGTGTTTGTGTCTAAAATCCCAAACATAACAAAGAAGGATGCCAAATGTTAAGTATTTTATTCATAGAAGTCTTAACCCTGCCAGCTGGTCATTACATTCTTTGGGACTTACAGCATAAATTTAGTTGGAATTTTATTTAATCCATAACTAATCTCTTCAAGCTGAAATAACAGCAGAATTGAAGTTGATATGAATTTTAACCCTGTTATAATATAAATATGACATTTTGGTGATTTAGATGTGTGATGTTGCAGAATGAGTGGAATTCGTCATGTCCTCTGTTCCACTTCACTGCCAGCCAAATGAGTGACAGAGCTACAGGGTAAAAACACCGATGGAAACATGGAACGAAAACAGATCCTCAAAAGCAAAACATAATGAGCCCACATGTGTTAGATGATCCATGACATGTGGCTCCATTTATTTAAAACTTTGTGTTAAATACCCAAAAAGAAACACTGATTTTGGTAAAGTGTGACAGTGTTTAACAAATCAAAGAGCAAGGTAAACCCCCCACACAACACTCTGTCTCCTTTCTCCCCTCCTCCACCCTTAGACTAATTCCTCCAACCAGATTGATTGATGATTTCTATCAAATAATTGATTAATTATTAAAATGGGTCCCTTAAGCTTTTCTGCCACCACCGCCTTGCAAGTTATCTTGTTCTTTCAGCTTTATCAGCTGTTAAAGAAGTGCCACAGATTAGACGAGTGAGAGAGAGGGAGGGAGAATGAGCTTGTCTCTGCCATGTACAAGTCCCATCCTTTTAATCTAACACATGTACACAAAGTTCCTTAACCTTCATCTTCATTTCTCTTCCTCTCTACTTTTTCTCTTTTTAATCAGTGTTATTCTTCATTTTTTTACTTCATAGGAAGAAAAAATATATCACTAATTATTTCTCAGCTTTAATTAGATCTCACCGTGCTGGAAGTGGCTAGGGGGTGGGGGTGGGGGTGGGGGCTGCTGGTTGAGGGATGGTGGATTTAAGCCTTTTGGCAAATTGACGACATCCAGAAATTTCGTGCATGGTGGTCGATGCTGAACAAAAATCCTCAGGCACATTTATGTGTAAAGAGGATTTGCTGCTCAAACTCACGTCTTTGCCGACTCGTCGGGGAGACGGTAAACGTGGCTCGCTAGTCAAACAGATTGTTAATAAAGACACTGAAAAGTGTGGATCTGTAATTAAACATGGCTGCTGCCTTCCCTGAACCATAATCCCATTCCATGTTCATTTTTGTTTTCTTAACAAATACCTTTGCTGCATTTGGGGATTTTTCGATGATTTTTTTGTAAAATGTTGCAGTTTGCGGCTCTTTCATTTATCCTTTTCTTTGACTAGACTTTTCATTTTGCCAGGTGTAAAGGTGGAAGATATGCAAGTATAAAAAAAATGTTGGTGTCCAGGAAGGCAAATATAGCTAAAAATACACACATAATAGCTTGTGTATTTTGTCATCCATTTGGTTTTTTCGCTGCAGAAAAGGCAGCCAGAGAATGTGTCTGTTTTACACCCTGTTGATCAAACAGCACAGCATGGTGTGCACACATTTATGTATGTATGAATCCTTTCATGTTTTCAGGTGCTCCTATTTGTGGGACCAAGTATCACTGCAGCTGCCCTCTCACTGGTCTAATTGAGATGTGTGTTGGTGTGTGTGTGTGGCGGGGCACAGCAGATGGCTGTGTGTCCTCTGCCTGATGGTCCAGAGGAAAATAATAACTGCATTGTCTCAGCCAGACCCAAATTAGTTTGCTGGATTATCGCCCGTTACGCCCAAAGATGATTTGTAGCCAGCTTCTCCTCATGCCAGGCTATTATATGTAGCAGCATGAGGAGGCACACATACTAGCCCAGCATGCATGCCACACATATCATCCAAAAAGGTTGTCTTCATAGCGCGGTTATACCGACATCAAGGGTTAAGTGAAACCAAAATCATTTTTTGTATGAATTAAGGGCAAACAAGATTTTCTAAATGCTGTGACAAAGTCCTGTCCATTTTTTTCCATATTGTTTATATGTGTTGAATTTGGCCCTAAAGTTGCAGTTCGTACCTTCCGTTGATTATTCTATTTTACTCATATTCTCAGAAGGTTTTGTTAAGTTGTCAGTTCCTAAATTCAGTTTATTTATATGGAGTTATCTCACAAAGAATGTTATCTCTTGTGTCAATTCAATCAAATTAACAAACAATGGAAGCACAATATATCGGCATTAAAATTGGTATCGGCCAATATTGATTATTTTTAAGCCTGCCTGTAACAATGTGTCAGCAATAATTCAAACTGGGCCAATGTTTACAACCAATCTTTATTTGTATGCAGTTGTTACTTTTCTTTTGAAACAGGGAAGGTAGGAGATCAGTAGGAGCTCAAGAGTGTGGATGTTTTACTGAGGCAGAGAAGCAATGTTAGCACTTTGGATGGTCTTTTTATAGTGGAAATATAGTTTATAATATATTCTATAAATATATATGTCTATCAACATCAGCCCAGATTTTCTTATCATTGCATTCCTAATATAGACAGGTTGGTTAGAAAGTTATCTATTTAACAAAGCCAGCAGAATAAAAAAGCCTCCAAGTCAGTGATCAAATCATAGACTGATGAGCATCTAGTGATAATGGAAAGGAAATCTTTTAAGAGGAAGAAACTTCTGCCAAGAGCACCTGTAGGTCTGAGATGACAGAGCAAAAACAGAATTACTCATCCAGGGATGCTTTCATGGATGAAACCAAATAAGGTTTTAAAACAAAACTGGACTTCAGTATTTGCAGTTCAAGATGGTTTTCTTTCTCTACAATGGTTTTCTTCAAGAAGAGGAAATCAGAGAAGGTTAGGCAAGGAAAGTTTATTAATGTAGCATAATTCAGTACATGGATATTTCAAAGTGATTTATATGGAATAGATATTGGAATAGAAGAAAAATAAAAGCAGAGTAAAACAAATAAAGTTAAAAAACATGCGTAAAACAAATCAAACAGTTGGACCACAAGCTCAAACTAATAACACCTCAATTAACATTTTATCTCCAACAGTAAAATACAGCTCTAAACAAACAGGTTTTTAGCTTTGACTTCAAAGAACTCAGGCTTTCAGCAGGTTTCCAGTCTTCTGGGAGTTTGTTCCAAGTAAGTGGAGCAGAGGAACTAAATGCTTCTTCTCCATGTTTGGTTCTGGTTCTGGATGGACAGAGTAGCTGGAACTGGAAGACCTGAGAGGTTCTGGCAGGTTGATCCACTGACAACAAACCTGTTCTGATCCATTCAGTGATTTATAGGCTAACAGAATGATTTTAAAGTCTATTCTCTGAGCTACAGGGAGACACTGGAAGGACTTCACTGGTAATACTTATGGTTGTTGTCAGGGTTATGGCAGAAAAAGGGTTGAAAATAACTGAAAATTATCGGAAGACAATTGGAGTCAACACATGGTCCTCACGACATATAGCAAGACGAGGAGGAGTGTGTGTTAGTGTGTGTGGTGTGAGAAGAGATTTGTTTCAGTCTTTGTCATTTAAAGAGTCCCTGCAGTATCCAGACCTGCGATATTTACATACATCCACATAGCCAAGGTCATTTTGCTCACATGCATCAACGCACATGAGGGTTCCTTAGCCCCACCCCCCATTGGTACACACACACTACCAAATATACACACAACACACACCCACACCCGACAGGTGAAAAGAAGGGTCGTTGGAAGGGAGAAAGGGCCTGATCTCTGCTCTTTTTCTCTGACATCCACATTTCCTCAGGGAGGCTGAGGACAATACTCTTATTAACACACACACAGACACACACGCCATCTCTCGCCTTCCCTCCCTTTGCTTTTGGTATTCCCAGTGGGCTGCCGCTTGTCTGCAGGATAACATGAATGAATTAGCATTAAGCAGCTTCAACAGGCCATTGGCTACTGCCTTTTTGCAGTTGACCATATGGGTGTCCGGAAACTGACACCCATTGAAATAGTTTAAAAAAACATTGAGGTTTCAAAGTCTTATCATGAATGAAACATTTAGTACTGGTCTTTGCTACGGTTCTACTGGGTTTGTAGGGTATTCCGTTAGTAATGGTTACCTTTACCGATCAGTGAGATCACTTCATGGCTTCCCTCTCTCTTCTCTACTCATCCGTTTTGCTTCTTGTTTCTATCCGCAGCCTTTTCTGACCCTTCTTTCACTGAGTCCGACTAAAACCATTGACCAAGCAGCAGTCATTCACAATATCGTACAGTGGACTGTGGGGCCACCTGCTATTAAAGATCCCGCCCACTTTGAGCTCATACTCTGTAAAAAACACGAACTAAGTCTTGTTGAACAGAACAACCTGAGAAGAGTCATGTAGAAAGGGACAAATAGAAAGGTGGGTCTAGAAAGGAGCTACTCTTCCATCTGCATCTGCTCCTTTAAGATGATAATAGAGTCTAACAGACATTCAGCAGTCAGGTGGCAACAGAGGAAATATTGCATCTTTTTCTGTATGAAGTATTCAAAATTTAAAACACAATGTTAACCTATATCACTTTGCTATAAACCCTTATAGTTCATACGTACATAGTCTTGTACATCTGTAAATAAATATTTATATCCTGTATAGCACTTCTGGATAGATTCAAACTACATTTTGTTGCTTGCAGTAGAATTCTATTCTATTCTATTCTATTCTATTCTATTCTATTCTATTCTATTCTATTCTATTCTTTTGTTTACATCCCAACAGAGTTCTGGTCAGCAAAGGAGGGTACTAGTAATTAGTTACATTTACTCAATTACATTTACTTCATTAACTTAAAGAAAAAAATGTTTACGAGTAGTTTCTGTCACTCTGTAATTTTCCTTTTTACTTGAGTAAAAATATGATGAATTATTGCAACTCTTACTTAAGTAAAATCTCTAGCTAACTTAATCAATGGTGAGAAATCCTTTAATAAAGCTTCTCTGAAACAAAAATGCACCAGATAGACACAAACCTTCAGTATATGTTTAGGTTATACTGAAAGTATTGATAACTTATGATTAAAACATAATTCACAAAGTATACTCTGAAAACTATATATATATATATATTATATACAACATTTGTATATAACTTTACATTTTTTCTAGGTATACATATTGAATACAATATGGACTCAGATGTTATGATTTTAAGAAGTAGTTTAATTGCTATAACTAAAGTAGTCTTTTTTCCCAATACTTTTGATATTTTACTTTTATGGTACTTTATTTTACCTTTAATTTTACTTGGTAAAAATATGATGACATAGTGCTACTTTTACTTGATTACAATTTGTGAGTACTTTACACACTTCTGCTGTGCAGTGATGTTGTTGTGAGATTTCTCCATATTTCACATCTGTTGTTAGTTTCAATAAATCTCCTTTTTTCTCCATTTTGCTCTGGTTTCTTCTGCTTAGGGTCCACCCAATGTAAATATTTGTTACTTCTTTTCCAACTCTTTTTGATCAGTTTTCATTTAAACCGTTGCTACTCCCCCAATAGAGCAGGTCCCCATTCTTTTTTAAATGTGTATGAATGCAATGTGTGTATGCACACGCTCAGTCTAGACCGTGCAGACAGGCGCCATTGAAATGGATGAAGCTGAGCAGCAAGCTAGAGTGTGAGGTCAGAGGTGAATTTCTACCTGCAGCACAGATTTAAAGTAAGAAGAGACACTTTCATACATTAGAGATACAGAAAGAGAGACAGCAGGAGGTGAAAAGGGGGCTGCTGAAGGACACCAAACACACACAGTATTGGATTTTTTTAGCTAAACCCTTGCTTCACTCATTCTTTTCATGCATTAGAGGTACAAGTGATAGAGCGACGGGTGTAGAGGTCATGATCTTCTCTGTGCTTGCTTTGTTCATCTTAACCACATTAAAAACCTTCAAACATGTTGGGATTCTGACAGTTGGTTAGCTTTAGCAGACTCATGTCACCTTTTTTTTGCATTTCAGAGTTGCTGAGGATGGCATCTAACCTTCACAATGAAAATCGGGTCTCTGTAGTTGAATGCAGAGCTGCTATTGAACATTCTTTTAAGGAATTAAAAAGAAAATCAAAGAAGATACCTTGATGTTTTAAAGAAGTGAAAACCATCTCATAGGAAGGTAGGAGGGAGTCTGAGGGAACTCACACATTTTTAGAAAATGCTTTCTTGACTTTTTACCATTATTTTCCTTTTTTATCTCATTTGCTTTCCAACAAACATGCCTCCCATTTTTGCTCTTGTTGTCCTTGGGTTCAGATTTACAGCCAGATGTTATCTTGATGCTGCAGAAGATGTTAAAAGATCAGAAACCACAACTGATGCTTGTTTTTTTGAACTGTGATGAGCTTAGCTGTGTGAACAGCTAATAATATTCCGACAAAAACACTGGTTTTCACTGAGTTACTCCTAGTTATATAGTTAAAAACTAGGTAACTTCCCCTGGAGAAGTGACCTACTGATTCTAGATCTATTTAAACATCATATTTGCTTTTATACTTTGCTTTGAAAGACTTTTCTGGAGAAAAGAAATGCTAGTTGTCTTTTTTTTTAAAGTAAAAAAAAAGATGTCAAATATTAAATAAGAAATAAACAGATATGCTGCAGAAATGCTGTTTTGACATCAGTTTCATCAGTTTGAAGTCTCATATTAAGAAGAAAGAAAACCGTCTCGGTAGGATTTGCCTAACAGTAAACACCATATGCTCCCCATTTCTTGTCATTGGGTCATTTTTGTTAGAGAAATAAATATTACACTTTAAAAGTTGAAATATTAGTAAATATCTGTCCAAAAATAAGAATATTTTCTTTAGTTTTTGCAGGTAAGTTCGACATTTGTCCAAACTAGTAAGATGGTTTACATTTAAATTAAGAAAAAAAAAAAGTGTGTAACATCTCCATCTATTCTAAGGGATTAATACTTATTCCTTCACAGATTATGTTATTTACCTGCTCTAATTAAGGGCAAATATACTTATTTTAGGAATTTTTAAATAATTTTTAGATCAGTTTTTTAAGTGTAGCTAGGATTTTATTTTGTCATTCAATTCTATTGCTTTTATTTTGGTGAGCTCATAGCCTGTTCCCTCATTTTTATGTCTGTCACAATCAACATAGCAGTAACATGTCTTCATCACTGCTCAGTCATCATCACTTCTAATTTTATGTTCACAGTCCGTGTAACACTTGCAGGGCTCCTTTCTGTTATGATAACACACACACTGTGCTTATTCCTATTATTCCTCTCACCAGCTGGAGCTCCTCGCAAAATTGCCATTCCAGGATCGTCTTGTCTACTTAAGAAAATACAATAAAGTTAAGCATGGTGCAGCTCCTGGCATTTTTTCACTCAAGAGAAGCGGGTGTATGCATGCATGTGGGCATAACCAAGAGCAACTAGCACAGTTTTTGTGTACTGTAGTTGAATGAGACCCGATAGTTTGTCGTATTTACCCACAAAAAGCATGTTACCATCTGCACACTTGTCAAGCTTTAAGGTGACCGACATATCTGTCTGCTGTGATTCCTGGTGACATCAAGTAAGACCAAAACTGGTGATGTTCAAGTGCAACATTCTTCTGTGGGCTGCAGTAGGATTTAAATGCATTTAGGACTTCATCTAAATCTATAATTGCCTCCCCAGCTGGGATTAATGGGGAGCGTATTGTACACCTCTAGAGCCTCCTGACCAATAGTATGAATAAGAATGGCTATTTTGACCTCTTCCTCCTTCTCAGATGCACCTGTGGCTGTCATGCAGAGTTGAAACCACTGCTCCCATCTGTGCCATTAAGAAGTAGGACACAACCACTGTGACCCGGGCTTAAGTCACAACGTCCTTCATCACTCCATATACTGGGCTGTCGTCAACCTGCTTCATGTTAACAACAAACTTCCTGTCCTTATGTGTGTCCTGTGTACTGTGTCCTTATGTGGACCACACTGCTGTTCAGACTCTGTTTTCACTTTGGGCCTAGGTTCACACCAGGGCCTTCTTTCTGACCTCTATAGCCACAGTTGTACTACTTGAGTTTCTGCTCAATCTGCCCGTTACTATCACTTTTATTACACTGTCCTCAGCTAAAGTAGCAGTACTAATCTTCTCCATGCTGTCATAGCTCTTCACCTTAGTTTTAAACCTCACAGGTTTAACTTCTCCTTAATCTGTGTGAGGTGAACAGCGAACACCCCAGAAAGACCTTTTAAAATCATTTCCATCAAAAAGGCATCACTCAAAGTTTCTCCTGCATTAGGTAGCAGTGTGATAACAGATAGCATAGTCTGTAATACTTTCATTGAGTCCTTTATGAAAAGGTGTCAACTCCATGTACATACTAACCCATTTGTCTCAAATGTGTGTCCTTAACTTCAAGATATGTCTTAAAGTTATGCTGTAACTTTAAGATATATCTCTCCTTTAACATACCTGACTTTGATATGAACCTATTTAGCGGAGCTCTGCATACTATAGCTTCACTGAGCACTAGTGAGGTAGCTTAGCTGTTTGATTCACATGATGTAGGCCAAGGGACAAATCTAAAAGTTGCAGGAGACCAACCCTTGAGGACCACTGAACTTGTGTTTTCCCCTTATCTAAGTTTACTTTGAGAACTTGTAGCATCTTCCTGCTGTCATCATTTCTTAAAACAAAGGAAAGGCTCTTATCGTGCAAAAATTTAACAAGTTCTCCATATGCCTCTTCACTTTGTTCTTCTATGCCCCAAACACTTGCAGCTGGTTTTCACTGTAGTATTATAAAGCTTTTGTAATTGAACAAACACAATTGGGTCATAACCCCTAGCTTCATAGTTCTTTTCTTCTCCATCAAAACAAATGTGGTTGGAGCTGCCAGCTTAAGAGGACTGGAACAAGCAACAAACAGAGGACAATGACTATCGGCCCTTACATAAAAATGGCCTGCATGAACTGCTCCCATGTTGTTGTCTTTCCATGTCAATGTGTAAATCCACAACAGCAAGTCAACCACAACATCCACAACGATAAGATAGATTTGTGATGGTGATAATCTTTATCTGTACTGACTGTAGGAGTTAGGTTTGAGGGGAAAGTGAAGAAGTTCAGAGTAGGTTGACCAAAACAATCAGAAGGAAGAAAAATGTTTTGTATTAAATCTATATACTATAGTTGTATGTATTTTCAGATTTTTCAAGCCATTTAGGTGAGACCAGTTATTAGTCTGAATCTGCACTCATTCCTACTTGGACATATAGCAAGTCATTAAATGCAAATGAATACACAAGAATCATTTTTATTGACAGAGACACATTGATCATGAGGATATAGAAGAGGATAGGTTCTGCGGACCCTCAGAGAGTCAGAATAACATTTAATAGTTCAGAAACGATCAAGAAGAACGAAGAAGAAAAAAATATTTAATTCAATTGACCAATTAACCTTTATTAATTTACTTTTCACATCCAAAGTGCTGTGCAGGACTATAAATTAAAATGGCAAAAATAAACCAAAAAAGGCTCAAGTAACTACAATAAAAGGGAAATAAGAACACACAAAGCAGCCCCCACCCAAAAATAAATAAATAAATAAATAAATAAAAATAAAAAATTATAGCAGACATTGATCAAAATAGACTAATAATTCTTTCCACCTTACAGGATATAATAGAATTAAGTTTAGGGACTTCCTTTCTTAGCTCTGTCAATGTCAGTAAGATATGTTGTTTCATAAATGGTCTGCATTGTTTTATTATAAAATAAATGTTTAGTAGCATATTTATTGGATTCAGACGTAGCAGTGAGAGTCTGTGTGTGGGTGTGTGTGTGTGAGAGTGTGTGTGAATTTCCAAGGCTGGTTCAGCAGCTTTTTCACTGCCACGGGGAAAAAGCTGTGTTTAAGTCCATTTTGGTGCAGCCTCACATGACTGAGAAGTCAGGGGAAAAAAGTGTCATGGCTCGTCAGTGACCTTTGTGGCCCATCAGAGGAGAAGCTTCAAGTAATTCTCATCTAGCTCTGGGAGTGGGAAGCCAATGAACCACGGAGCAGTCTCAATAACTTACTGCAGCTGTTTCTCCCTGGATGCATTGCAGCTGGCATACAAGAAGAAGAATGCAAGCTGCAGCACACTGTACATTCATAGGGTCAGTACACTCTCTATTCCCCTTTTGCCACTGACAACTTTGGCTCTTTACAGCTTTTCTCTGATTGGACCTTCTCTTCTCTTTGCAGAGCTTACTTTCTTTCTCTCCAGCCTTCAGTGTTGAGCGCTGTGCCACAATTGACGATTACATTAACGTTAACATATTAAAGAAATGTCTGAAATGGTAGGAAACAAAAAAATCTGAAAAAGTTATGTGGTACTGACTGATGGGTAATGACTATATGGATCACAGACCCCATCAAACTCATAAAATAAGGTCTGCACAGGGTTTTAATTTGAAGGGAGTGTGGTACGGCGGGAAGGCATTTTTCAAGTTTTTTTGAAGAAGTTAAATAGCCAGGTCTCTCTCTTTTATTGCCAAACAGCCAAGGTAAAAAATAAGGGTTCTTTGAAGGATCTGAAAAACATACAAGGTATCTGCCAACCTTCAGTAGTATACTTGGATAATATTGTCATTTACAGCGATTTGCAGAGGGTGCAATTTTTAAGCATCTGGCATAGACTCATCTCACAGCGAATCTGGCCAAATGCAAGTTTGCCCAAGCCCCAGTCACTTATTTGGGAAAGTGGTAGGTCAAGGCCATATCTGGCCAGTGCGAGCTGAAGTACAGGCAATAGATCAATTCGATCGTCCCACTACCAGGAAAGAACTTATGAGATTTCTGGGTTGGCTACTATAGGCAATTCTAGAGAACTTTTTACACCTTTTGATTAACCTGTTGAGTTCAAGGGTGAATTTTTGGTGGACACCTGGTTGTCAGAAAGCTGTTGAGAAAGTACAAACTTTGATCACCTCTTCCCCCGTTTTGGCTGCTCCCCGGATGAGTAAGCCTTTTAAGCTCCAAGCGGATGCTAGTCAGCTGGAGGCTAAAGCTTTTTTACTGCAGGTTGGGCAGGATAGCTTCCTCCATTATTTCAGTTTGCCTGTATGCTGTGCTATGACTTTATTTTATTTTTAAACCTGACTATATAATTTTTTTGTGATTACATGAAGTGGTAGACTGAGTTTCAAGCTCTAAGGTGAAGGTCTCATCTCCACACAAGGGAACAGTTTAATAACTGACAGCAGACAATGCTACAACTAAAGAAAAACAGAACAGCATGTGATACAGCTTCAAAATGGAATTCATTCACCGCTATACTGAAGTAGCCAAATGTAACAACCTTTATGAGACACTGAGGGCATTGAAATAACTGGCATATTCACTTTAAGTGAAAGGGGCCTCCTGGAAGCATGGATGTCCAAGAAGTGTCCATTTAGCAACACAGCTAGTCCAAAAAACGTAAGAAGATTAAGAGCTGATACTCATCTGTAATTTGAAAAAGACAACATAAAAAGGAAAATATAACATGAAAATAAGACAGTGGTAGATGAACTACTCCAAATTGCCTGCCATAGACCCATAATTTGATAAAAGCCTAAATGTACTATTAGCTTGTGGGCTCATTTTGTTAAAAGCAATAACGTAACCCTGACACCCAATATTACAAAGCAGAGTCGCACTGCACTTATATTAAAAAACTACAAACACTTAATTTTTCTCTGTTTAAAGGGGTTTAACACAAAAATAAACTGTTGTTAGTGCAGTAGATGAAAACTTGGTTAAAATATCTATCTATCTATCTATCTATCTATCTATCTATCTATCTATCTATCTATCTATCTATCTATCTATCTAT
>JAUZNJ010029914.1:0-15121 GCA_034780135.1 Jordanella pulchra
ATTGCGATTACAAATAACTTACAATGCCATTAACACAACCATAAACTATTAAGAAAAAATGCTGTCAAAGCAGCACAATCATTAATACTCAACAAAGGTCCTTAATCTGCAACTTCCAACACAGAAGAAGGAAGAAAAACAACCATGGGGGACGATAATGTGAAGAGAAGTCTTTCTTTTTGATCTTATTGAAAAGATTGCGTTGTTAATGCAGTGGCTCTGGTTGGAAAAGAAAAAAAGATTGCTAGATGCACTCCAGTACTATCATCCATGTTTACTCCCCTAAACACTGAGCATGCTCACTATTTGTGACATCACTAAGTCCTCTACTGCACATGCAAAACGGTTAAGCTGTATGAATGCATGTTGTGGATCCTTGTAATAAAGATGTCCAGGATCATACAAGCTTGGTTTGTTCTCTACTTCCAAAGCCAGCATCTCTTGAAGTTGTGGAAGTCTTGACTGGATTTGAAGAAATGTAAGCCTTTCAGCATAAAATAAATATTTTGATCATCACATATCTGCATACTTCAATGTTGACGTACCTGTGGTTTGTATCCAATAATTACAATTGTTTTTGGGAATATATGAAAAAATGTTCAAAACTTTTCTTTCCGATGTGGCATTACCATATTTTACTTTGAAAAACCAGATCTTCTCAATGCTCTTTTTCCTGTTTGGTGCTATTACAATTGTTGATCTTGACCTGGCTGGCTTCCAACGGTCCGGAATGGAGCAGAAAATATCTTAGCTCCATATTTGACGCTGACGGATGGAAAAGGGTCTGTGGACACTAACGATTGGAGTAGTGGTGGATGTGGAATAGTTCTCATTGATTAACATCACTGATCGGTTGGTGGAAGACAAGACTAAATAGTGTCCGCAAGACATTCGTGAGCGGGGTAGAGCGGAGGATATGGAATCTGGGGGTGAGTGTCATAAAGTTTTTTAGTTGAATTAATAAGAAAGTAGTTAACCCTGCTGTCAAATGAAGCCACTCTAAGCTTTCAGCATATCGAGGCGAGTAAAAAAGCATCTACATACTGTAGCTTATGTGAGGTTACCGCCGGCTGGTTTAATGGGTTTGCCAGTAAAAAATAAGCAAATGATTCAAAAAGTTTGAAATGAAATGTCGACCATTTCATTTTAATTTCATAGCAGATTAAAGATTATCTGTAGATTTCAGGATTTTCATAAGGCTTCTGTAAAACTAGAGATACCTGTTTAATAAAAGAAACCAATGTTGTTTTTCTGTTCATTCTTTGCTATAAACACTAAAAAACTAGTTAAAATTTAAAAAAAACTAAAGCATCTTTGTTTCCAGAAAAGTTTTTCTTTATTTTTAATTATGCTTCCGGACAGTTAGCAATACTCAATAATAATCCTAAAATTCACTCAATATAATGCTCACATGGTCACTCAAACCCCATTCTGTAATGAGAGTTGCATTCTCAACTTTTGAAATGTCATGACTTCTTTCAGCGTTACTTACAGTCAATAGGCTTCTGACAACAAGTTGCCTGGAGATTCATTCTGATAACACTGCACTGTGAAGCTCTAACAATTGGTGTTCCATCTTTCATCTAGGATAGGTGGCTGTCCTGTGTCTACAGAAGCAATCCTTTTAAAAGCCCCCATTAAAACTATATACAGATGGTGCAACCAAGAAGATTAAACGCTGTCCGCCTGAGTTTGTGTGATAATGTGTGCGTGTGGGTTTGTCTTCTATCCCCACATCCTTAACTTTATATCTCCCTGCATCCCTCTCCCCATTCGATTTCTTCTCCTCTCTCCCTGGTGGTTTCGAAGAGAATATGAGTAACGTCAGATCCGTTGAGAAATGCCTACCATTTGCAAAGTAATGAAGGGGACGACAATGAGTGGAAGCAGCCAACAAAACAACCAGAGTGGTGGTGAAAACATGGGGCCTCAGGCAACATTAGGAGACTCTCTGTGTAATCAAAAGTGACAGAACAACAGAAGCATTATGGATATTTGATCACAGCCAAAGATGCAGAGAGCAAGTGTGTGCATTCAACGTTAAATTTGCTGCAACGCATTTCAAACAGTACGGATACACCACATTTCTTCACCAAAAACAGCCTTTACATAGGGAAGGCTGGTGTACTATGTACAGTACATATATATGTCAAGTTGAGACTTAACTTTTCTCAATGTGCTGTGGTTGTATGCCTCCAGCTTTGAACTAGAGATTTTTTTGACATTTCCCCCACCTGCAAGGCTCAAAGTCTTTGCATCCCTAAAAATAAAGCATTACTTTGGAAAACTCATTGGCAGTAATGCACATTTTCTCCCCTCTGCAAGAGCAAGAAAAGAGCCTGAAAACCAAATTCAATATGGTCCCCGCCTGGTGTCAGGGTAGAGTCAGAACTGGGACGTAATGTGGCAATATATCATCATTATAGAATCCCTGGAAAAAAGAAAAAGGTTTGAATAATGAAACTTCTTTTTTGCACTTTGCACAGGAACACCTTATTATAAATCACATCTAACTCATCATAAGACTGCTCATTTCTCTGACTCCTCTAATTCTCTGTTTCTCTCCGGAGGGTGAAGAGAGAGCCATATATATGAAATCCAGCAGATGCCAAAGGTGATGTTTTGACAGCGTGAGTGAACAGGAGAGAACAAGGGATGGAGGTGTTGGCGGGGGTCTGACATGGGATGATGAATGCATAGCAGACGTGTAAATGACTTCCATCTGATTTGATATGGCACACTCTGCCTGTCCTTCTTAATCTCAAAGACCTGGTAACATTTTCATTGGTACTGTCAGGCACACTGTGCTAAAGGTGGAGGGTTTTAACTCCTGCTGTTATCTGCATAAACCCATGTGAAGGTCTCACCATTTCAATTCAACATACAGAGCATAGTACAGAATAGTAAGTGATTTGTGGAGGACCTTATGTTTCTAAGTTTAATAATAAAACTGCATAGAAAACAGCAAATGATAGGACTCAACCAGGTAGCTGATGGTTGACAAGAAATGTTATAAGTTTAATTTAGGAGCAAGAAGATGGGCACTACTGCAAAAAAGGAAGAAGGCAGAAGTTTGCCCCCTCTGGTAGACGGTGAAAACCCTCACACTTGGCCACTGTGACTACACAGGTCTTTTATTCAGTGGCCTATTGTCTTCTACAATAAGAAAGTCATATTTAGTGAAGTTATTTTGAATGGAGAATCTTAACTTTTTTTAGTGAAAAGGGTACAGCTCTTAGGGCAGATCTAAGCTCCCCTCATTTGTTGAAAACTGACCCAATATTTAGGCTTGTCTTCCACCATCGATCAAACTTTCATTTTCCCTTTTCGTCACACTTGCCAAAAAGTTGTATCTGGTCTTTTGTGATCCATCTTTAGAAACAGTTCCCTGTGTTTTCTATCTAATCTCAATGGTGACAGAGGGTTAACAAAGTGCCCATGTGAACAATACTGTGCAGTGCAAAATGGAGCCTGTAGAGGCAACTTTGTTTCAGCCTCAATATCCATCCAACCCTGAAAAAGACATAACAATGTCTTCATCAAGTTGGGGATTCCAGACTGAAAAATGTTGAAGACCCTTAGTTAAGATGGATTTCATGAGTAAACACTAAATGCACTTTTATAAAATCACAATTTTTACTTATAAAAGAAAAATAGACGTTTTAACTTACCTTAACCCAATTGGATATGTCACACGTCAGCTAAAAGTGGGCAAAATGAAGAACTGAAGATTAACAAAGAAGAAAACATCTTAATGATGCCCTATGACACAAGGGAATGTTTGGTACCATCTGTTCTAAAATTGACTCATCCTTTGTTTCAGACATTCAACATTATATCTACGGTAAAACATGATGGTGGTAATATAACAGTGTGGGACAGCTTTTCTGCTTCATTTCGATGACTTGTCTTAATAGGTGGAACCATGGCTTTTGCTCTCTACAATCAAAACATGGGTTATTGACCATTAGCTCAAGCTCACTTGGACATTTAAAAAAAGTTATCTGGAGCACACCAGCGATTCCCCTCTCAATGCCTCAAAAAAGGCAGGAATTCACAGAGTGTTTGCTAAAGTGAGAGATTTTGTCAGGACATTAAACTGATCAATCCATCCATCATCTACTGCTTGTCTGTTAGGGTCAGGGGGGTCTAATCTCCAGCAGTCTTTGGATGAAAGGTTGTGTACATCCTACTGTAATGGAATTAAAACTATTCTGGAAAGTAAAGTGGGTTAACATTTCTCAATAGTGAAGCAAAACACAAATTTATATCACAAATTTAGTGGCTGTTGCTACAAAGGGTCCGAGAAAAACGTGAGTTTTTACATCATGTACCTTTGGAACAAAATCAGATGGTAATTAGAAACAGGGAGAATAGAATAGAATAGAATAGAATAGAATAGAATAGAATAGAATAGAATAGAATAGAATAGAATAGAGCAAAAGAGAAAAGAAATCTCAGAAAAAAACTACAGGTGGGATAAATTATCTAAAACAAGATTCAAACTACAACCGACTGTTTCTCAGCTAATCAAAAATTTAAGACCATAGTCCTAAATAGTGCAAAACTGAACATAAATCTGGCCTCCGTACAGTTTTTCTCTCAGGCCTTTAAATTGTCATGACACCATAATGGCGAAGGCAGAGAGTTTTCTGTCCTTGGAGAAAGTAGGGCTGAGATGCACAAGCAAAACCTTGAGTGAGGGGCTAAACATTAAACATTCATTTTAAATCGATAAATAGTTTCAAGAACAAGAACCGAAAAAGGTCAGTTGTTAAACCCTCTACCAATAAATTCAGATGGATCTTCCATGTCCATGAAGGCAGTCAGATCCTTGACTCATACTAATGTTTTTACTGATGCCCACTGCTGCCCGATAACCATAAACAGCATCTGTTAGAGCTGATTACCCATGTGGTGACCACTAAACCAATTAGAAACATCCTTTAAGTGTTCACCAAGAGTGACTGGGTTGTTTGGTACAGAATCCTTCTTTGACATTCAAAAGAGGAAAAGAGGGTAAATGCTTTTTTGTGGCATTGTGAAAGCAATTGAAGTATAAAAGAAATCTCTGTATCTATCTGTCTATATTATTGTGAGATACTCACAGCTCCTGCATGCTGAGCTAGGAGAGCTGCAGCCAGTAATATGGAGAGGCTGCAGAAGCCCCATCTGACCTCGGATCTGCCATGTTATGAATCTTTTATCACATCACCTCTGCAACAGTTGCTCCCCTTTCACTCCATCCTATCCAGGTTTATTCCCTCTCTCCCTCCTCCTCACCATCCAGCACTTTATAGCATGTATAGGCAGCATGAAGACAACCGAAGAATCTAAATGTTAAGAAAGTTGTCACCCTGCATTCAACAAAAAAAAAAAAAAAACAAGGAGAGAATCTCACCTGTAAACTTTTTTTGTTGTCTTTTTTTTTACAAGTTAAAAAGGCAAATTAAACTTCAAACTCGAGGGACAAAAAAGTGAGCATATAATGGGCTGTCGGAGCGAGTGAGGTGAAGTCCTGAAAGCCTAAGCAGACAGGCCTTACATCTTAACCTTCACATGCACTACCAGTCAAGACAGGGAAGCCTTTGCCCCACACAAAGACGCTACAGAGGGATCGAACAAGACTGTCAGCCTGTATCAGCCTCTGGAATACAATGGCACAGCATTCACATTGCTTTGGGTTTGCTTGAATAGCCTAGTTTAGGATGGTTCCCATTTAGTGGCACTGAGGGTGGTAGTGATGATCAGAACTGGCTGAAATACATAAATGAACTGCTTTATTATCTCCTGCTGAACAGAAAACAATCCATTTTCTTGTAAAAAGGAAATGAGATAATTCTATCTCACAAAACCTTTGGCCTTTGGGGTATGTCTTTTAAATCAGCGACCATGAGTTTCTCTTTTTCTCTCTCTCTCTCTCTCTCTCTTTCTCTCTCTCTCTATATATATGCATGTATTTATAATGTGACTTGGCTTTAAAAGATTAATAAATGATTCTTTCTCTTTTGTGCATTTTCACTTTCATTTTCAATAATCGACCTTGATAATGAAAGATTTTCTGTAGATCTCATTATACTGAAGTAATATATATAGATGGAGCTACTGAAGGCTATTACAGTGTAACTTTCCCTGTAGGCTTTCAAGAATCGTTTGAGAACTATAGTCTTCTAATGTAACTGATGCATTTATGATCTGATCCACCAAATGATTGCACATCTTTTTTAGTGCAGAGTTTGTACATTCATCTAATTCAAAAAGCGGACCTCAGAGGGAGTTTAGCACCTCAAACTGTGCTGCCATGCAGAGAAACTATCTCTGTGCCGCTGCCATTTGCCCATTTTTACATGATAAATTAAATTCTTCTTTAGAAATAGGTAGTGCTTCATATCCTAAGCTTACTGAGTAAAACTCAAAATATTTATATAGTAGCACGGTTTGAGCACGATGAAGACACCCCCCCACCATTGCTCATTTTCGTATTTCAAAATCATTTTTTGTTTTTCATTTTGTTTTTCAGCATTTTTATCTCCATGGGTGTTTATTTCATTAAGTAGAAGAGGACTTAATGCTTCTCTTAAGGAGAGATGATACAATGTGCATTTTTGTTATTTATTCAATGAAAATAATAGCAGGAAATAATGGTTCAAAAAACATCTGTCAGTCCATTTCAGATCTCAGTTCAGTTTCAGTTCTGTACACATTTATATCGAGCACATTATTATCTCCACTGATAGCTTTTAGCTTCAAGTGCATCACTGAGAAGGATGAGTCATTGCAAACTGTAGCTCCTGTACATTAAAAAGTCCCAACCTCATATTGATTTTGAAATGTCCTCTTGAGTGAGAACTGCTGTTTGCGGAGAGGAAACGTGTTTTCTTATTTTCTTTAATAAAACAGGGCAAAATATTTGACAACTGGTACCATGGTTAGAACTTCTGCAAACTGACTCACAGATATATAAAAATAGAAATTTATATAGGCAGGAGATAGGTTTTTTAATATTTTACCATCCCATTATAGTTAGTTAGATAAACTTTCTTCAAACAGATGATGTGACTAAATTCTTTAGCTAAAACACTTACCTTAAAGCAGTTCTAAAGAACTTTCAGTTTTGGTTGATTTTGGCTCCACCCAGTGGACAGAAGCTATATTGTTTTACCCGAACGAAGACAGTATTTCCCACGAGGACCATAGCGTGGTGAAATCCTTTTCTTCTGTTCACCTGCAATCGGATTGAACTGCATTTTCGATTCCAGTGGCTCTGTGAACGATGAGGCAATTAATCTAATTGTGGTGAAACAATGTCACATGACAATGCAGAAAATAAACACACATAGATCCCAGCTGGAAGGTGCAGCATCACCTGAACATAAACCCTGCACAATTTACTCAAATATACCGTCTTTTAGGGAAATTTGGTCACATCCACTTCCATCTTCATAACAAATGGGGAAAGGGGGAAGTGATGTACGTATGCTGTAAAGCAGTATGCACATATGTAGTTGATTTGTATGGCAGGGTTACTACCAACCTCCTCAAAGTTGCTTAGTCCTGGTGAAAGTGATATCCCTTTGGGCTGTGACGAGTTGTAAGTCGACGTATGATAACAAAAGTTGAATTTACAAAGACACGAACGTCTGAAACCAAAAATAGATTCATCTGAGTTGGCACTCCCACCTTATGTTTCTGATAAAAATCTAACTAAAATCTTGGGGGGGGGGACATGAATCCCCCACCCTGCACTGGTCCCTTGTTTTATTTTCCCCTCTCTCTGCAGGGCTGTTTTAGTACAAGTAAGACAGCATCCAGCTGTCCACAGACAACAACAAGCATGTCTCACAGGCTACATTTAAAGTCCCATCAAGCCTGTCCTTCTAACATCCCCTCATTTTCAACTGTACTGTCACTCCGTCCGGCGGCAGTCAGCTGAGAAGGTACGTTGTTCAATTATCCCTCTCTCTTTAGCGTACGAGTGCAGCGACCTTGGCCACCCCGGCTTAACTTTAAATGAATAACAGAGGGGACTGCGAAACAGTGCCACACATGACAGGCAATTACTCTCGGCGATGTCAGTCTGTCAAAGGGTCACTCTTGACGCCATTGTTGTTATGTGCAGCTCCTCCTGTTTGGCTGACTTTTGACAGACGTTTCTTTAGAGTTTAGGCCATGTGTTGCTGGGGGAGTCTGGACAGAAACTCAATATGGGCCGGCGTTGGGAGGAATGAACTTGAAGAGAGAGACAGAGGGTGAAGAATGTCACGTAATCCAAATGAAAATGTAAGAATTGTGAGAGTATAAAGAGATTCTTAGTCAGGAGGGATAGAACAGATTTGTCCTGGACTGCAGTGAAATCTTCATGGTTTATTCATACCCAACATCTTTCAATTTCTATTTACATGTATGAGGTTTCTGTCTACAGTTTGCTGCATTCATGTCCTGTGAGGCACTTCAGACGGCATGATGGAGTCCAGAGTGGCAAGCAGAGAACCTCGGTGGAGAAGCTCCGGATCACTTTGGGAAAGAAAGAAAACCCAGCTGTTTTATAATTACAAACAGAAGCGGGCAATTTCTAAAAGTTTGCAGCATCTCTCCTTTTTGAATTTTTGTCAATGTAACTGCATCTCATTTCCCTATTGGGCATCAGATTGTTGCTCATTGCTTTCATAAAGAGCAGAGAGAATTTGCAAAATCGGGGAAAGCTCTTCTCCCTTGGGCCCCAATTAAAACTTCCTTTGGCAAAGTGAAAGCTTTTTATCCCTCGCTTTCTTTCCCCTTTTTTATTTTTTATTTTTTGCCATATTTCATAACAAACTGCAGAAAAAAAGTATCTAAAGCAGGCTTTTAGAGTCTCACAGCCAAGTGAGGGAGGAATGAGAGGATGAGATAGGCGGAAGACGAAAAGAGCAAGAAAGCTATTAGTCACGCATTAGACACAAATTATGGAATAATTTAAATGTTAAAACTCCATGTCTGTTTTTCAGAGTCCAAATTATTCAGATTTATTAAACCTTTGAGAATTACTGGGTTGCTTATGTGGAAGAATGTAAACTAGTAAATGCAACTGACTGTATCATGCCAAGAGAATAAAAGGCTCCTGGAAATTTAAAACAAGACTAAAGGTGTTTACATTCTGTCCCGTTTTATTAGCTGATGATAAAATGTTTTATTGGGATTTGATGCAATCAACCAACAGTAGTAAAACAAAGGGATAGTAAGTATATTCATATTTTTATTTAAAAATACTTTTTTTGTTCTTTTTCAGCACATTTGATCAGGCTCAGTTAGATTTGATAGGAAGCATTTATAGATATCTATTTTTAACCCTTGCAGATTCTCATTTGGATTTAGGACTCATCTCTCTCTTTCTTTTTAAGACATGAACATTATTTCATACAAACACATTGTAGTTCTGGTTATGAAATTTTTAAGGCTTTTGTTGCAATTCCTTGGTTGTCATCCGGTATTTTAATATATTGAGCTCAATATTCCCTGCAGAATTGTCTAAAAAGCATTTCCTTGGGACTCTGCTGCCACTGCCATGTTTGGCTTTGGTATGTCAGGAGCCACACATTGCAAATTATGTTTTTCATATTGGTCTCATCGGGCCAGAGCACCTAATTTAATATGTTTTCCCTACATGGCTTCTGAAACACTTTAAGCAGGACTTTGTGTGGCTTTCTTTAGTTACAACTTTCTTTTTGTTACTTTTTAATGTAGTTTAATGAAAGAAAAAACACGCACATGTTCAAATTGAATTTCAGTGAACTGTCCTGTGCAGGTTAAAGCAGTACTGGGTTTATATCTGGACTTGAATACTAATGTTTCCACATTATACATTTTTACTACCTTGATGGAGCATCCTCAGTCCTGCAAGTCGTGCAAATGCCCACCGAGAGCCTAGAAAGTTATATGGCTGCAATGCTTTCTTTTTTTTTTTTCTTTCCAACATTTTTCTAAGACTGCAGCTCAAACAATGTCTCTACAGCAGATATTTTATATCCAGAACTGAGAATAAAGCCCCCAAAAAGCCTCAGTATCCAAGCAGCTAAGCCAGAGCCAGCTGAGGAAATAAAACAAAATCCTATAAAAAAACAGCTTTCACTCAGTTTTTCACAACAGTTTTTCTAAGTCATGATTTTAGGATTGTAAACAACAAACCATGGTTTTAACACAAACTTGGTCATGTTTAACAGAAGAGAAAAAATTGGCGTTAGAAAGTTGGGCAACTTATAACTTTCGGTATTGCCAGATTCTTAAAGTAATGCTGAACCTCAAACATAACCTGCTGTCAACTACAATAAAGCAGCTAATTGGCCAGATTAGTATCTGTTTTTCTATTGTTAAAATGAGGTTAAGCAATGATTCAAACACCAACACATAAGGGTTTATACACATCCGTGTGGATTATCGGTCGTGAGACATGGCAGTCCTAGGAGATTGAATTAAAGTTAACTGATGTCTAGTTAAATCCACTATAAGCTCGAACAGACATTTTGTGCACATGAGTTTGCAAATCCAAGAGTTTGTTTTTTTTTTTTCAAAATCAAAAGCTCTTTGGCATTGGAAGGGAGGATTTGGCAACTTTTTACAGGCACCACCCACATAACCAATGCTGCTGCTAAGCCCACACATCCCTTACAAATGTGGCACGGTTTAAAGGGGAATAAATGGTTTCCAACCATATAAGATTTATTCCAAGAAGCATTGTTACAACATATAAAAAAAATCAAGAATAAATATTCTTTCTCTTTCTGATACAAATTGGCTAATTTTTCAAAGCATGGAAGTTTGGGTTTTCCTGAACAGATAAAAACAAATTAAAATGAAAGAAAATAACTGAACTAAATGTTTTATTCTATTGGAAAATCATCCAACTGAATATATTTCCAAGAGAACAAAACTTCCATCTAATTTAGAGTAATTCTGCTGTCTGGCTTCTGTTACATGGCAAACGAGTCACTCTAAAACACTACAAAAGCTCCAAACTTTCCAGCGGGAGTGTAGCTTCCACTGTAACTTTCTCCGGCTCGGGCACACTCTGTCACTTTGAGACTGGCATATTTACGACTCTGATCCAGAGCTATTTCACTGCAGCGCAGATAAGAGAGCTCCATTGCTCCACATAAATGAAATCAGGGACTCTATCTCACACTGGTACATGACACGCAATGAAATATGGTAGAAACCATGCAAACTGGGTGGTTGTGTCGCAACTAAAGCTTTGTGTACGTATGTGTGACTGTGTGTTGGAGACAATGTGAAGGCTGGGATCAGATAGCAGGGAATACATCCCAGACTGGATTTAGAGTCTCACTGATAAATAGGTGGAAAGGGAAGATCGGCAAAGATATTTATTGGTTGTAATGCTTGAGCGAGCTCAGATTGTGCAGCACGAAGAAAAGGAAGTATGTTTGCAACTCATCTTATGCAGTTGTGCTAGGCTGGACTTGCTGCTCACATATTGTGCTGAAATGAGGATATGGCAAATGATATATCCTACAATAGTTTTTTTTTTTTCAAAGAGAAATCCCTCAAGCAAGAGATTATCAACCTTTAATCAGATCAACCACTTTATTTTATCAAAAATGATTTGCATTTCTCTTAGTCATAATGAATTCAAAACAATTCTAACATAGATTTAGCAGCAAGAGTTTATTTACCAACAACCTCATCAGAAAAAGACAAAAGATTTTAATGTTGATTTCCTACCTAATTAAGTCCCATTTATCCATGTCTACTTGACAATGGGTGACAAAATCATTTGTTTCCAGGAGTTTATGTACCTAATAAGTATTTGGCTGTAGTCATATCAAGGCGGAGGCCTTGAATGGACAAGCATGCTGGGAGAGAATCTGATTAGCTACAAGGGGCCAAGCCCTCCAGAGACCTTTCCCAAGACCTCCTCTTGTCTTCCTCCTCTTGCTGCTGAAGGCAGCTAAGGGGATGTTATGAGATTGCTCTAAATGTGGAAATTGGGGTAAGCTTTAACATTATAAGGGTGGAAAACACTGTTTTACTACTTAGTATATTATGCAATTAGAAGAACATGCAACCAGATGTACATAAAAATGTAAAATGTGTCAAATTTAGCAAAGCTTTTTCGTTATTTTATGAAAACATAGTTGTGTCTGAGAATATGAAAAACATCACCTGACAACTACATTTTTTATTACTTTTATTATAATTGTATTCCATGAATTAACAAAGAGTAAAGCATAATGGTAAAGTATGAAGCGTTTTAAGCCTTTTTTCCAAAATAAAATCCAAATGTTTCTACATGAATTTGTATATAGGCCTTTAATCAGTATATCAATATTTTTGCCAAATTACCTTTCTATGCAATTACAGCACCAAATCTTTAGGGGTATGTACTGAACAGCTTCAAAAAAAATAATTTTTCTACATCTCATATGTTGCTCATGGCACACTGCCAACAAAATCTCTTATGACTTTATTTTTTATGCAGTCCCAACAGGAAGTGGGTTCATTATTCTTTTGCTGTAATGCAGAAAGCCCGGGTTCAAATCCCAGTTTCACCAGGAAGGGCATCTGGTGTTAAAACTTTGCCAAATATGTGAGTACTGGAGCAGCCAAAATGAGACAATGATTTTATTTCACTTTATTTCCATTTTTTTCCTGGTGGGAATGGGCAGCACACTTTCAACCATAAAAGCCAGTTTTCTGGAAGGAAATGACTTGTTCAATAACTTTTGAAGCTCCTTCTTTAAGGCCTTCTAGGTGGAAAGCACATAAAATCACAAAAAAATACACTGACCTGAGTTTTGATATGGAAATCATTAATTCAATGGGTATGAATACTTTTGCAAGGCACTGGTAAATGTAAGGTTAAAGACAAAATATTAGTGACTTACTGTAGCAGCCATATTATGCAACTAAAAGAGCTCTAAAATGTGGGGTTTCTTTTCAAGCCAAGGATAGTTTGGGATTTTTAATAATTTATCAGTTTTAAAAACATGCTAGTTGTGAATACAGCTCAGAAGTTTTTCAGAAATCATTTTAAAAGTTGAATGTTTGTGCTACTCTATTTTGCATTTGAAGAAGCACATTTCACAACCCAGTTGGTTTAAAGTTTGGGATTATATACGAAATAAGTACATTGTTTATATTGTATATTTATATTGATGCTGTTTTGCTAAAGCTTCAAACTAACATTACAAGACACAATGTTATTGAACTTGCTTTATCTTGTATGTGAGGAAACTGTTCAAAGCTCAGTTTCATCTGCTCTGCTGAATATATTTAAAGCAAGAAATCTAAACTGCTTTATTCCCGAAAAATGAATCAAAAGAGTTTGACCAGTAATCTTGGTCTTTCCCTACTGTTTTGCAAAAAAAGGAAAAAGAAAATTAAAAAAAGACCAAAGGATCTCAGTCAAACCCTTGTCCCGTGACTCATTTCCATTAAATCCTGCTTTCTTAATGAAATACTTAGACCCGGGCTCTCAAACAAATGACAGATTATCTAAAAATCTCTTTAACTGCAAGAGGAATTTGCAGCAAACTACCTCAAAGCCCTAACTGCTAGGACATATAAAATACTCACAAGTTAGAGAACCGCAATACATTCGAGGAAGCACACACAGTATAATGGACTAGTGCATTTGCATGAAGATAAGTTCATCCTTTCCTCAACCTCTTGTCAGCTGCTGATTTCCCCCACTGCTACTTCTATTACTGCCCCAACCAGGAAACCTGTTATACATCTTGACACCCTGGGCGTCTGCAGGTATGCCATGCAGTAAATGGACGGAATACTAAATAGGCTTATAAAAACCCTCTGCATAAGCTGTGGCTTAGACACAGAGTTGACTTATGCATGCATTTAGAGATCACTGTGAATGTTTGTGGTGGGAGAATCTCTGTTAAGACCCAGCTATCAGTCATATGCCTCCCCCTCCTCTACTCTATATCTGATTCCCTCGGTCAGTTGCACTTGTTCAGTTTGGATGTATTGTTATTTGCTCTCTCCCTCCATCATATTCGTACAGTCCTACTGATTGCAATCGAGAGTTTGAGCCTTCCAACGTTAAATATGCAAGCCCTGCTGCATGCAGTGCTTTGTGTGTCAGCAATCAGCAAACGCAACCGACTCTGACCTTCCTCCTACACGGGAGAAAAAAGTTTAAAAGAAAAGGAAAAACTTAGACTGGCTGACGTTAAAAAAAAAAAAGCAAAACACATTGAATAGTGTTGGATTTACTTTATCTAACTGGATGTTGAGGGAAGGTGGTACAAATTATGTTACATTGTTTTTTACAGTGTCTCTTTATATTTCTGTCCATGCTTAGTGTCTCAACTTATGTTCTTTAGCATATTTGAAAATCCAGATACATGAAAAGCAAACTTATCACTTTGGACATTTGAAAGAATAATTTCAAGCTTGGAACAAGAAACTCTGGGATTCTATTTATAACACAATGTCCACCCAATATACAGAAGTGACAGCTAAGTCTCAGCTTGGAGACTTAACACACCAGAACCCTGTGAAGATTTTTACGTCTTTTGCTACAGGATTAGTCCACCTTTCATGATTGATGATGGATCTTTTATATTTAATCTTTGGATTTTTTCTTAACCTTTTCAGTTTGTTTTTTGTTTTGTGTTTTACTTTTTTGTAGCACTTTCAGATCCTTACATAAAGTACAAAATAAATAACATTTTTACATTGCTATTACTCTCACTGTATTTCTAACAACTTTTATCAACATTGCCTCCAACTCATTGGCACAGTTTTATTTCTTTTACGTCTACTCTTAAACTGATAGTTTCAGACACAATTTACTCATTTAAGCTGGACAGAACCAAAATGGATTTTGTAAATCACTCACAAAGCGTCGACTTCTTGTAAGCAGCTTTTTTTTGGTTGTCCATGCAGTTTAGCTCTCCTTATTTTGAACCTATAAAACTCAGGCCCCAGTTTTAAATTTGGATATTCCCACTTAGTAGTGTACTGACTTTTGTTATTGACGCTGTAGAAATTAATGGCTGTGAGTTGTCTTAAAAGAACAACAAATTTACACAATTTATACAGTGGGGAAAATAAGTATTTAGTCAGTCACCAATTGTGCAAGTTCTCCCACTTAAAAAGATGAGAGAGG
>JAUZNJ010029915.1:0-15118 GCA_034780135.1 Jordanella pulchra
AATAATGATACCAAACAAGGTAAGGTAAATAGTTTTTATGGTGAAAATATAAGATAAATTCACAATTAGTCCAAAACGGTCATTTAGACCCCAGACTCCAAAGGGTTAAAATGGCTTGGGACGGCTGAATGCTTTATCGCCGAAATATCTGAACAAGTAATGATTAGAATTTGTGGTTCAGCCTGTTCGTCCAGGAAGTGTAACTAGATTTTTAACCTGGAAAAAGCTGGTTCCTGATTGAAAAGGAGGAAGCAAGTTGACCTGTCTTGTTTTGTTTTGTTTTCTCAGGAGGCTTAACTAAGGAGATTTACAAGACGATTTGGGTCTAACTTTTTTACAGCAATTAGTCTTTATTTAAAAGAAAATATAACCTTGTTAAATTCCTTGAATAACTGCTACCAGGATAACTAAACACTGACATGAATCACAGTGAAATGTTTGATATTTTCACTCCATAGTTTTGATATTGTGAGACACGGAAGGAAATCTGAAAGCGTTTAACAGAAACCTGATTTATATCTAAGGAAAAGGTTATAACTTAAAGATCAAGTTGACAGACACAGAATGTAAAAATACTGTCCTGGTTACGGCACTTAACTCGTGTCCTTTTTTTCCAGCCCTTTGTGTATTTCACCACAAGGCTATTTTCAGTTTGACCTAGTTGGGAGTAAGTTCCAGAGTAAAAAGCAGGATTTGGTCCAGCTGAGAAGCAAGATTCCCATCTATGGTTTGATATAGGACATTATTTCCTTTCACCAGCAAACCAAACTATATCCTCTGTATCAAAAAAGTCCCAGTTTTGTCTGTTTACTGTTTGATTATAATTGAGAACTTTGAATGTTGTTCTATTGCTCAACAAAAAGGTGATTTATGTGCGTAACCTGTGTTTTCTGTATATTGTTTGGTTTTTCTAAAGGTTTTATAGACAAGGAAGATGGCCCCACTTTTCCCCGTAACCAGAAGCCTCCTTTTGTCCGGCCCGGAGACCTAAATGATGGGCTAAAAATCAGGACCATTTCTGCAGAGTGCTATCAAAATGAAAGCGTCAGTCCTTCACCAGATGAAGGGATTGAGGAGGAAAAGGTACATATTCTTCATATTTTATCTTTTAATTATACTGGCACTTCACTGCAAATTTAACTCAGTTGGTTTATAAAGCTGCAAACAACAGAGCTGATCTTTCATATATCGACTGGGAAATCAAAGCAGTAACCCTGCAGACAGCTAATAAATTAGCAGCCTAATAAACGTCATATTGCTTGTGTTGAGCTATAAACAGGAGGAAATGATTATTATTTAGTGATCTAAATACAAGGATGTATAAGATGACTTATTATAGTAACATTATCAATCATCTGGAACGATGAACCACAAGATTTTATATAAGGGACAGAATTTTGGTAGAAGAGGATCTGGAGAGGCTGTGCAGGCTCCAAACAGCTTTTGTCCACAAATAAAGGAAAGCCATTTCTGGTCGCTATGTCCTGATCTGATGTTAATATCAGAAATCGGTCTGATTTATTCCAGAAAAGTGTGTATTGAAATATATCAGCCTGCAAAAAAAAAAATCTCCAATATAAGCATGAAGATGGAAACAATGCAGACTATTCTCAGTTTGAGTAATATCGTTTGGTCAGATATTTTCTACACAAGTTTTTTTCATGCTGATATTGGTATCGGCAATACTTTAAACTGCAAAATAATAGTGTTGGAAGTTAAAAAGGTTGTATTGGAACACTTAATTTGGGGATTCCTAAAACAATTTCTTCAAGTGATAATCTGTCCTATTTTCTTTGATCAAAGAAAACCAGCTGCAAAGGGAAAAAAATAAACATTTTCAACTTGCACAATGCACCTTCAAGAGCATTTTGCTTAAAAAATGGATTTATTGAAATTCATTGATGATTGAATCAGTATTCAACCAAAAATAACTATTTAATTTCTTGTTGCAAGGTTTACTGTTGAACTTATTTGAATTTGGGATTAAAAATTACAGCCTGTGGCTAAACAGTTTATTTTACCTGAATTGCAACAGTTGCAAATCCAGCAGGTAACCTAATGTCACCCATTAAGGTCGGTTGGTTAAAGATATGTTTAAAGCAATGTGTCTGGTGCCACAGATCGATGACATGCTGATCTGGTGGCTTATTGTCATGCACTTTAAGGAATGTAGTGGTAAACTGTGATTGTAGAATTTGCACGCATTAAACTTCGAATCCTAACAGATATTTAATTCCATGTCACAGTGTGTGTGATGGAATAGTCTTAAGATGGCTAAAATAGCACAGTGGAAGCAGAACATTGTAGATTTTTGAAAGTATAGAGTGTAAATGAATGCACTTCTCTGTGGGCCATTGAAAACCTCTTGTTTAAACTTCTTTCTTTAGGGTGTGATTGAGGAGGAAAAGCCAGGGCCCGTCCAGATCGTTCGAGCCAGTGAAAGCGACTACATCTTTGAGCTTGATAATGCTGCTCTGGAGAAGATCCTGCTGCAAGATCATGTGAAGGACCTGAATGTGGTGGTTGTTTCTGTGGCTGGAGCTTTTCGGAAGGGCAAGTCTTTCCTGCTGGATTTTATGCTGCGCTACATGTACAATCAGGTACATTTCTAAAGGATTTTTGTCAATGCTATGCATACCAGCATGTGAGTAAATACCGACCAACAAATGTTCTTTTTTCCATAATTAACGCTTTTTAAGCATGACTGAAAGTTGCAGGGAGCTGTAGAAAAACAAGACGAGTGCCTTCAGGAGAAAATCCTGCTCAGTAATTTTACAGTTTAAGTAGGAAGGAGCTTTCAGATATCTTGACAGTTACCCAGGTTATAGAAAGCTTGTGCTTTCTCTGCAGCTCGCCAGTGGACATTTTACCAAATACCTGAAAGAATTTGCCGATAAAAGTGACCAGGGATTGGTCACCATGAGAATTTAAGGAAGTTATACTAAATCCATGGACTTTAGGTTCCTTATCAACCAATGCTGACTCTCTACAAACATCAGTCCGCACTTTATTGGATTATGAAATAAAACTTTGAATTACCCTAAGTTTTGAAATAAAACAAGGATTTAAAATGTGTCCAAAAGTTAAAATATTCTGCCACACATTTATTGTGTTTATGCATGCTTGTTACATGAGGCCCCAGTGTTTCGACAGCTGCATTTATGGAGTGGGACACCATGTCCAACTGTGATGGTATTTTTGTGTCTTCTGTCTCCCTCCACCTGCACCGGGTCATTGAAGGGGTATCCTAACACAGCCAGCCTTCCCGACTTGTTCATCTGAGCCAAGTTCTGTTTGGCTCTTCCGTTAAGCATTTCCTTTTTTGTCCCTGTTTTCCACCACCTGCTCTACAGGATAGCGACTCCTGGATTGGAGGCGACAACGAGCCCCTGACAGGGTTCAAATGGAGGGGGGGCTGTGAGAGGGAGACCACAGGAATTCAGGTGTGGAGTGAAGTGTTTGTCGTTGATAAACCGGATGGCAGTAAGGTAGGTTTTGGTTCGTTTTTTTTTTCCCCACATGCACTTACTTGGAAAGTATTGCTTCCTTATTTAGAAGGATTTTAAACGCAGTGACTGCTGATTCGTAGGTTGCTGTACTCCTTGTTGACACTCAGGGAGCATTTGACAGCCAGTCCACCATAAAGGACTCGGCCACCGTGTTCGCTCTCAGCACCATGACCAGCTCTGTCCAGGTAACAGGAAAACACTTTTGGTTTTTGCTTCTTTTTGCTTAAAGCATCAATGTAAACATTTGCATATTTGCCTTTTTTCAGGTATATAACCTCTCTAATAACATCCAGGAGGATGATCTACAGCATCTCCAGGTTTGTTGTACTTCTTCACTTCAACACTAAATTAATGCAGTTGTTGGACTGTCTTTTTATTATGTGTTCTTCTTTCCTTTTTCCACAAGCTCTTCACTGAATATGGACGGCTGGCAATGGAAGAAACTAAAACGAAACCTTTCCAGGTGCTCGGTTTGTCTGAATATATTGCATATGAGCATTTGAAACAGACCCTAGATCAGTGACGCACATGATTACAAATAATTGAATGCAGACAATATTGTAGCCTGTGCAATCATGGGTTCGACTACTGTTCAGCATGTAGATACTGAAGCTCTTCACAAGGAGACTAAGCCTCAAATGATAGGAGTGTTGTTTCTATTCAAATCGGAACAAGCCGTGCACATTACTGAGTTATAGGCTTTAGCCAGAGTCTGTGATAATAAAGCTGCCAGAAACTGACCGATCTAAGACATAAACTTTAACATTTCTTGAGTTAAAGCCTTCGTTGGCCAAGGGGTCCAAATACTGTGTAAATATATGATTTCAAAGATCCTGCAAACACAAACATTAGCATAGCAAACAAAATGATGGACAAAAACATTAGGAAAAAATACTGCAAAGGAGAAAAGCTGCAATTGCAAAAAAACGGAAAGCAGCAAAGTGGAAAAATGCAGCGGAAAAATGCAGCAAACTCAAACCTTGCTGATGCAAAAATGATTCTAAAGCCCGAAGCACATGCAAAGGACAAATGCTGCAGGTAGGAATAACAACTGCAAGTTGAGAAAAGCTACAAGCTAGCTCAGCATAGCTAGCATTGGACCGGAGCAAAGACATTACTCAGAATTGATATTCATGGACCAGACCCTTTTGTAAAATTCTAAACCGAATGAGGGAAGGAGACAAGTTTTCTATTGACTTTTTTTTTTTTTTTTTAAATGCTTAATCTCTGGTAGATTCCTGTTCATGCCTTATCAGGTCCCTAATAAGATGATGATCATTTCCCCCCAGTGGTCTGGAGCAATGCAGTTTTGCTGTGCTAGTTTGTAGCCTTATTTAACTTTTAGGTTATTTTTGATACTTGTGCACTTTTTTTGTGTGTGTTTTTTTGCTAGTCTAACTTTTGAGTTTGCAAGTCGTCTTTTGTGTTTTTGTTTGCACCTTTTTAAATTTATGGTGAAAGCATGTATCAGGACAGTGCTGGCTTCCCTCGACCTGCCATACAACCATCTATTCAGCTAGAGACATCAGAAGGTTGTAGAGTTTGTATTTGGTTTTTTACCTGGAGCTGGAAAAAAAGACTGTAGTGTTTCCCTGGGCTCTGAAGTCTCGTTACAACTAAGTAAACTGTGGAAATCAAAGATATAGAGAAGAATCAAAGATATAAGGAAGCTATAGCGCAGAATCAAAGCGACTTGAGCTTCAGTGTAAAGTTTGAGAAGCTTTATCATATGCTGGTGTTGATCCACTATATTTTATAAAGTCCAAAGTCGCCATATATATCAGGAAATATCTGAGCACTGTGTCCCTTTGCTTTCAAGGTTTATTGAGATGTTGATTTCATTTACCACCTGGACTTGGCTCTTCCCCAACCTCCCAAAAGTACCAGTAGCTGCTTTAATGATGTCATTGAGCTTCAGTGGCCAGTCAGCTGGCCTGACTAAACCCCACAGAGGATCTAGTTGTTCCCAGACGCAATGATGCAGATGAACCACTAATAAATCAACCTGCGCTTTTCAATCAAAGCTTGAATTATATCAAGATGTCTCCTTAGAAACTAAAGGTCAGCTTTTGAATTGTATCACATTGAGGGAATTAAATGACTGAACATTTTAATCTGATTGAAAGGCAGCTGAAGGTATTTATAGCGTTTTGATACAAGCAAGAAAGCTTGACCTATTGAACTGTTCCTTAATCCTGAACGAAACTCTGCACTAAAATTAAATGGAGGAACTTCAGCACCTTTTTAATGTTTTCAAATAATTGTTTATTTTGTTATTCCTAGAAACCAACCCATGCTTAATTTCTATTGATTTTCAGTACAAAAAAACTTAAATTGTGCGTATATCTGACTCGTATATTTTTCACCTATGTACTCCAGAGTTTGTTTTTTTTTAAGACCTTTCATTTTATTTGTGTATTTTAGTCCTTAATGTTCCTGATTCGGGATTGGAGTTTTCCTTATGAACACGAATACGGACTGAAAGGAGGATGCAAGTTTCTACATAAAAGATTGGAGGTGAGAATGTTTTCGAATCTGATTAAAAATGTCCACAGACCGTTTCCTGAGGTGATAGCTTTTGGTTCAAACGGAACGCTTTCAGTAACAGTGTTTTTACACCAAATGGTAAAATAAAAGTACAAATGGCAATTCCTCGTGCAAATGAATGATTAATCACATCTGGCGTGCTGGTCTGGAAGCTTTGCAGAAAAAGGGCCTACATAATCGTGTCCAGCCCCCTGAACCGTTGCCACACTTTGCTCTACTGTCTGAGCAGCACTGGCCAGTACCCTGCTTGCCAGAACCCCATCTTCCTCTTCATGCCTCCCTCCTCTGCCACAGTTTTTAAGCTAAAAGTTTGATCAGTTACTTGAAGTCAAAATAGTCCCTTCGTCAAAGTCTGGCTCTGCATCTATCTCCTAATCATCCGGTTTATAAACGAGCTAAGCTGCCTGCTTTACATCCAGTCTTCTGTAATCTTTCACATACAGCTTGGAGTCCAAATGTTAAAATCCCCCAAGTAGCAAACGCTCCACTTTTTTTCTGCTACTCCATCTGTGTTGCTTTGATTTCCATCTCCTCTGAACTCCCCCCCCCCCCAATGCCTTAGCAACAACATTTTGTCACTTCTTATTGGTTGAAATAGATTTCCACCAACACTTTACACATATACTAAACCTGTGACTTCTAGAGGCAGAGTTGTGATGCTTGGTCATCTCAAATGGGCCACAAAAAAAACACAATGGTGTTCAGCACCAAACACTTGTGACCTGATATCCAGAGCAGGTTTTAGTTGTAGCTCTTCAAGTTTTATGCTTTTATTTTTTTTTTTTTTTTACTATTATGCTGTATATCTTGTTATTGACTTGCCTGTGAAATTATAGTGAACGATGCTTTTCATTGATCACTGGGCCTATTCTCATTTAAACTCTGAGGTGAGGGTCTGTCTGTTAAGATAATAAACACTTGCTACCAAGATCTGTGATTAACTGTAATCCCAGTTAATTACTTGGAGTTAAGATTGTGGAAGCTTAGCTAGTGTCACTGAGGAGCATCCGCCTTGATCTACATCCTCATTTAGACCACTGTAAGATGAACTGTTTACTCATTCAGTGATTACCACACTTAGATTTCCAACAATTGGTGATAATAGATATTTTTTGTTTAAAGTTTAGGCAAGTTCTCAAGTTTAATCTCTGATGAGGGCGTAAACAAAGATAAAAATCCACCAAAGGATTAAGAGCCCTACAGACCTTACTGGTCCATTTTACATAAATGATGTTCATGTTAGCATTTTTACTTGAATAATTAGTAGCTTAAGAGCTTAGTAACTGGAGTCTTACTCCAGAAATAAGGGGCTACAATGTAAGATGTTTTTCTCCAGGCGTTTGCATAACAGCTTTCCGTAGAGGTTACTGTATCTTAATCATTAAACTTCTATAACTCCATCAGATTTTTTAGTTTTATAGGAATGAAAAGCAAACATTGTTATGAAAGAAGGACCACATGCACTTTTTAGCAATTAGTCGAGTTTTGTCTTACTTTTTCCTACATTTCTCATGACAAAATGCCTTAATTCCCCACACTGCCATGTCATTGGATGAGTTTGCCTTCTATCTTAACAAAAAAGCAGGTTCAGGAAATGACAAAGAAATAGAAACTTGAAATGGACACTGTGTAGGAATCCTGGATACACTATTTATCTGGTCCAATATACTTTCTTTATTGCTCTGAGGCACTACAGGTGAACTTTTACCTGATACCCATTTTGTTTTACAATCACAGGTTAAAGCATGCCAACATGAAGAATTACAGAATGTAAGGAGGCACATCGACTCCTGCTTCACCAATATCGGCTGTTTCCTGCTGCCACATCCAGGCCTCAAAGTGTCAACCAACCCACACTTTGATGGAAGGCTAAAAGGTGGGACAGGAACAATGAGAACTTGTATTTGGAATACAGAATATTCGTCAGAACAATCCTCAGTGGGTTTTTTTGTGTCATTTTAGACATTGAAGATGATTTTAAGACACAGCTTGCGGAGCTGGTGCCTCTGCTCCTGGCCCCCGATCAGTTGGTGGAAAAGGAGATCAGTGGAAGCAGGATCACATGCAAAGATCTGGTGGAGTACTTCAAGGTGAGGCAACAATCTTAACGTAGGTTCAGGGATGTAAAGGCCTGTTTGGATCGGTTTTGCAAACCAGACTCTAATGATGAGAACTTTACACAAGTGTTCAGATCTAAGAACAACTTCTATCTCCAGTAAAAGTTGTTCAAATGTTTATGGATCAAAAACCTGGTTTAAACATCCTGCTCAGTTTGTCTGAGAAAATCCTAATATCCTGTCTGTGATCAGTCATTATTTTAAAAGGGGCCATGAGTCTTGTGACTCGAATCTTTGTACTTTTCATATTAAAGTTGAAAAGGTTTGAACATTTGCCTTTATTTCATTTTTGCAGGCCTACATCAAGATTTACCAAGGTGATGAGCTTCCTCACCCAAAGTCCATGCTGCAGGTTGGTTCCTACAAACCTTCTGTTTTAATAGCAAGGCTTAGATAGGAAAGATTTAGTGTTTTTTTTTGTTTAAGAATGTTTCCTAAGCTTTCAATTTTCGTGTTTGTTTTTTAGGCTACAGCAGAGGCCAATAATCTGACAGCTGTGGCTGGAGCCAAAGAGTTGTACAGCAAGAACATGGAGCAGGTAGCCCTTTTTTTCATTTATTTCTGTAAAAATCACTCAAAGTAGATCCCGACGGCCACAAAATCTTCCAATATTAAGAGAATGAGGATTGGGCAATTTAATTATTTGATGCATGAAGCACCAAAGCTGATGCTCTGCTTCTGTTGTCACAGGCTGCATATCATGTTAGTTTTTGAGATAAGTGAATGTTTGCTTATAAAAGGGATCAATGAAAACGCCCAAAACAGGTCTTTAACTATTAATGTAGTGATTTAATACTAATTAGATCACATAAATCTTGAAGAAATTGATGTTTGATGCTTTTCTACCAATGAATGTTTGCTACTTAGCCTAGGACATGGAGGTTGCTGCAGCTTCCCCTGGTAGCCGGCAGATATTTTTAAAATCTAACAAAACTCTCTAAAATATCTTAAACCCCAGCTTAATCTAATAACTACTGCAGACCTGTTATGGAGGTGATCTCATCAGTCAGTTTAAAGGCATTTATTTTGCACCAGATTGTAGAAGCTGTGGCTGCAACATGCAAATACCTACAGGTTACCTGGTATCTGCTGCAATGAAAATCTTCTGAACAACATCAAGCTATAAAGTGTTTGAACAGACTTGCATCGGTTACATCACCTTTTAACAAAACAATCAAATGCAGATCATTTATATAATCTACTGCGGGTCTCCTGGGTTTGAGGAAAGGGGATTCTTTTATTATTTAATCCCATATTTTATAAACTAAAGACTCTGTCACTGTGTGTCTACAAAATGAGTTTCAATAGCTGCAGTATTTTACTGATTTTTATTGTCCTCATAGAATGTTCTTTTGTACTTGGTAAATTACTTCCCCGGTGTTTTTGGTTCATATCGACATGTTTGCAGCCGAGTTATAGCACATCCCATGGTCTAAATCTTTCTTTCCACAACATCCCAAAGGTTCAGACCTGGAGGCTGCAGGAGTGAATGCACTGTGTGACATGGTGCATAGTCCTGCTGGAAGTAGGAGTAATCTTCATCATGTTGTCTTTGAATGCTGCAGTGTTGCTGCCATGCAATAAGCTGAGGGGCTTAATTAGCATCCCTGTCCTGCTTGAACATCAAGGCTGACTGCTCCCTCAGCACAGTTTATCCATGGTTTTAACTATGCTCAGCTGGGATCTTTGAAGATGTATCTTGATAAACTTTGGGTTTGTTCCATGGAAGAAACCATGAATAGCAGAAAATGAGTCTCTGTATTGTCGGCGGGGGGCTTTCTCTGATTTCTGTTTATTTTTGTACTGACTTCTCCTGGACAGGAAGGAGGTTCAGGTTAGTGACTCATCTGACCTGAGGAGCTTTGATAGTTTGATTGTTCTGGCTATGACTTATAAAGCTGATACTCTGAACCCTTGATTAGAAAGGTCTTTGAATGAGAGGTGAAAGGTCTTAAAGTTGCAAAAGAAGTCACAATGATCTCCTTTTAAACTCTTAGGACTGTTTAGTCCTTTGGGTCAGAATCTACACCAATGTTTAGTTTGTTTGAAACAGTTTTGCCCATTTCTAATCTTAGGCTTTTTGAACTTCTACATTGTGGGAAGAATCTATGAGGGGATCAAGGAAGTGTGGTTAATGCAGTTAGAAGCTCAGCTGGATGTCCTCTGGGTTAATTTGCTCTCTTTTTATTCTCCACAAAGGTCTGTGGAGGAGACCAGCCCTACATGGCCCCCACTGATCTGGAGCGCTACCACGCAGTGTTCTCTGAAGACTCTGTGAAATATTTCCGCTCCGTAAAGAAAATGGGTGGAGAAGAGTTCTGTCAGCGCTACCAGAACCAGCTGGAGTCGGAGATGGAGGAGGCTTTCACCAACTTCTCCAAACACAATGAAGGCAAAAACATCTTCTATGCAGCTCGCACGCCGGCTACGCTCTTTGTGGTCATGTTCTTCACCTACGTGCTGTCCGGAGTGACGGGCTTCATCGGTCTGAGCCTTCTCGCCTCGCTGGCTAACCTGGTCCTGGGCGTGGCTCTGCTGCTCCTCTGCATCTGGGCGTACGTCAAATATTCAGGAGAGTTTCGGGAGGCAGGAATGTTGATAGACCAGTTGGCTGAAGCACTCTGGGAACAGGTGAGTTATCAGGATGGAAGTGGGGAGGAGTGTTTGGGCTTTTTTTGGACTTCACTGCAGAACAATTAAAGAACCTTCAGTGAAAACAACTGGATTATTTGGGGAGTATTAAATCAAATCTGTGCTCATGAACAATGAATCCATCTATGCATGTTAGTAAATAAGGGATGGAGAATCTTTACCAGTGAATTAGAAGCAATGGAAATGCAATATCTGCCTCAAAGATGAAACTATTTTAATGTGGCTCCAAGTTATCAGGTCACTTCCTGTAGGACAAGTATCACACACTGTTTAAAAAGAAAAAAGGCTTTTAAAATGTTGTAGCTTTTGTCTTACAAACCCTGAAACTGTACAGGTTTAACATGTTTGGGTGGCGACTCCTTTAATCTCTATTATGGGATAGATCATTTATCCTCAGATGGCAAAGGTGTGAACACAATCACCAGGTTTCACTCAGACACATTTTTCTGAAGTATTACATTAGAAGAGCTTGATGAAAACTGCAACATTAGAAGAAGCTCACTGAAGGTGGTTTTTGACATTTTTAAAGAATAGTAAATGGTGTGATGCAGATGCATTTGTCAAATTATTTCTGACCGGGTAAACGTATACCTTGCACGGCTGATCATCTGTCTCCACTGCAGACGTCTTTAAGGCTAGCATTAAAATCGCGCTTTTAATGCAAATACTAGCCCCATTGAAACGCATTCATTATAACCTCGGTCCGTTATTGGTCTGCGGTCCACCCTAGTTTGCTACCTCTACTTCCTGTTTATTACATCCAAGCATAACCTAAACTTAAGACCACATTACACTTTGCATAGCTGGTTCATTCGTTCCAATGGTTGGATTCATGTCTGTAGAGACATGGTTTAAAAAAAAAAACCGCAGACATGATTTGTTGAGCAGTAAGGTTTTTAACATAGAGACGGGTGTCTGGTATAAAGCAGCACTGTCCAAACTGGAAATCTGTGCACTTAATGTGAAACAGTCCAACACCTATTGTATAATCGTTTCATTTTTCTAATGATACTGCCACCTGTGGCCAAAACACAGAACTGCAGCTGTCTTCTGCTCGTTCTTGTAGCTCATGTTTGTACTTGACCAGTTTTTTTTTTTTTTTTACCCTACCTGAGGCTATGATTGGTGTCTGAGTCTATCTGGATGCCGGTCGCTTCGAGTTTAGAGCATCAGAGGATCGTCTAAACTCAAAAGCGGTGGCTTTGGTAATAGATTGGTTTGCAGAGGGGTTGATGCTTTTAAACCAAATTGCTGTAGCATTCAGAGCCTGCTGCAGTGTTCTTGGTAGCATTTAAGAGGTTCCCTAACAGTGTGTCTTTTTACAGGTCCTCAGGGTTAACCTTGAAGTGTTTTGAATATTTTGTGCTCAGTAGTTGTTCTCCTTCCACCCTGCTTTTAGCCAGGGCAGCACATCCAAAGCCAGTGTGTTGTTTTGTTTTCCAATGTGTCCCTTATGTTTCCTCTTGCTTCTCCTTTGTCTCCTCTGCCTCCCCTGCTTTTCAGAGGACGGTCAGAAAGGTGAGACGCATCGGCCTTCGTTTGTCGTTCCTTCTCCTGCCCACCTTTCACAGCATCCTTCCTGATCTCCGTTCCCCTTCTTTCTTTATCATTTCTATGCTTGAATCCCAAACAAGATCCCACTTTTTTTTTTTCTATTCACCCTCTTCTCACATTCGCCTCTGCTGCCATCCATCTTCATGTCCGTCGTGGTTTAACTCTGCTGTTCCTTCATGCTTTCCTCAGGTTATTTCCAAACTTTTGGAGCCTGTTAGGAGCCACCTGGCGTGGCCCCTCTCTCTGCTCCCTTCCCTCCCATCAGGAGCAACACTTGGACTCAAAGCTCTGGTTCCTCTCAACAACAACTACAAGAAGACCAACTAGCTGCTGGCAGCTGGTGGATCTACAGACTTTACACTTTGTCCCTTGTGTAGAAATGTCCTCTTTCGTCATTTTTTTTTCAATCCTTTTTCTTGTGGATTCCTTTATTTTCCTTTGCTCAGTGTGGACACCTGCAGAGCTGCAGCCATCTGTGGATCTTAAAAAGGCAAATGGTTTCATAATAACCTACTCTAGATCGATGTAGAGAATTTTAAGTGGTTTGATTTGAGGTTAAATTTGAATTCTGAAGATCAAAACGTTGGAGACTGATTTTATTTCAGGAATGTGTTTCTTCTTTCACTTCCTGTTTTAGACATGAGTGCTGACTGTTTGTTTTTTTCTCTCTTTTAGGTTTTGAAGCCACTAGCTGATAATTATATGGAGGACAGTGTCAAACAGACGGTCTTTAACTCCATCAGAGCCAGCTTGGCAGAACAGGGTTCACGGCCCACCAGGTTAAAGACTGACTGATGCTCTTCCTCTTCGGCTCCCCATCGTGCTCGCTGTCCACTGCTAGAACTGTGGGACTAGTTCAACACCAAAGCTGACCCTCTTTATGTTTATTTTTGTTATTTTTGGGGCATTGTCGTCAGTCTGTCTTTGTCTTTGGACCTGTAGCCTTGCAGTCTGACCTGCTCTTCATCGCCCCCCGGTGCCTCACACAACATGCTGCACAATCAAAGTGGCTCCATCCTGTGGGATCCTCTGCCATGCCCCATGCGTGTTTGTTTTTAAATCCTGATCATCATTGTTGCTGGAATCTGACTAGACTCGAGATTAAGAAAACTGCCGTTGCTATTGTCGGATGCACACTGCGGCACTTGAACGTGCATGTTTTCCTGTCTCTTCAGGCATTTTTTCATGGCACTACTAACCTATTCAATCTGAAAACCAGAATTGAGTCGATTCCTGCAGTTGGTTCTGTTGAAGTGAAAACACAAGTAAAAGGAAAGCTAACCTGCGGAGCAGGGAACAAAGCAAAGCTCTAGGTTTTGTTTTTTTTGTTTTGTTTTTGATCAGATTGGAAACACTATGATGCTTTTATGATCATCCTCTGGGGTCAGGCGCCTTCATATAAGAAGGCTCCACATTTTCCTCGTGTCCCTTTAATATTTCGTATAGATAACTGAAGAGCTGCAGGAAGCACCAAGTTTCTCCCTACTGTTTTTTTTTTCTTTAAGGGGGGGTCTGTTTGTGATTTTTAGATAGTGAAGTGTGCTCTGAAACTACCTTTGGTGTCTCATAGCATACGTGCCAGTATTCAGCTCTGCATGCTGTAAGAGCTTCTAGAGCCCAGCTATAGACTAGTGGTTTATCTGAAACTGTTTTCTCATCCATGCCTTCCATTAAAGCTGCACCAATTGGTGTAGTTTCTGACACTGTAAGTTTTTTGGGGGGGCTCCAGCTCAGATGTTCAGCCTCATTTGTTCTGTGAGTAGATGGAGACCCAGCCTCATGTCCTGGCTGTTTGAACCAGCAGGGTGCTGTAGCTCTGCTGCGACAATCATTCAGGAATTAAATCGTTTCTGCTGCTTTGATTTTTGTCCGTCAGGGCTGGACCCCCCCCCCCCCAGAAGTAGAAGAATAATGTATTTTAATGCACCACACCAACCTCCCTGAGGAACTCGGCCATGTTTGTTTTTAGCTTCTCACCAACTGCTGCATGTGTCTTTTACTCTGATTCCATCCTTGGTTTCTCACCACAAACACCAGTCTCAGAATGTACAGTGTCTTTTTTTTCCTGCTCTCATATTATAAATCAGGCATGTATGTTGATTATTTAAATAAACGATGTACACATTTTATAGCGAATCACTTTACCACAGCCGACTTCTTGTCTGGAGTAACTTTCCAGCGTGCTTTGGTAAAGGATGGGCTGCTGCTTGTAGGCTTGCTTTAGCTTCTCTTCACCAGAAGGGGCAGACGGCTGCATGTTGCGGATATTTTTATCCAGACCGGACTGTTTACTGGGCTGCAGACATTAGCCTGTCTTTTAAAGATATCTCTGGTAAATTATTTTTGATTAAAATGTTCATTTTAAGAATAAATCACATACACAGTCCTGCTGGCTGTTTTTATTTGCTGAATTTATTACAAGTTTTAACATTTAAAAGCTGCTGTCCTTGTTATCCAGTGTTTTTAAACTGGTCTTGAAAAAGATTTAAGAAAAAAAATATTTCACTGGTTAGTTGTTGGTGTGGGTGGGTGTGTCACTGCCTGGTCAATAAAAAAAAAAAAGTCGCCACCTGGATTTAACGAAGCAAACAGGTACAAGCCTCCTATGGGATAAGTGCTGCATAGGTGATTATCTTTCAGCTGGCAACAAGTGATTTAACCTCAGCTGATGCAATGAGTAACTCCTCATTTCTTAAACAACCATGGCAAAAGACGTTAGTCTGTTGAAGAAGGGTCAAA
>JAUZNJ010029916.1:0-15117 GCA_034780135.1 Jordanella pulchra
TAAGTCACTGAATCAGAATCATATAAATTCCTTTTTCATTGTGTGTAATTATTATTACTTGTTTCTAGTTTGTATCTGTGAGCTTTCTTTTTGCTGTCTTGTGATGGTTTTTAGATCTTATTAAAAATGTTTGTCATTTTTTCCACTTTACCATTACGTACTATTTTGTGTTTGTATACCTTATACATTCCCAACAAATAAAACACCCTGAGGTTTGTTGCAATGGGAGAAAATATTTGAAAAAAAGAAAAAACAATCTTAAAAGGATGTGAATACTTTTGCAATATATATATACGTTAGGTTGTCTGTTTGGACAACATTTCTATCGATTGAAATAAACAGAAATCTTCAGCCGTGCTTAAAGGTTTTTTACCTCACTCTTTCTAAGAACTGCTGACACTTTTTTTGTCGTAATTGTTGCTGTTTATTTGGTGACTAATCCCTTTAAATAGCTCTACAACCATCTTTCTTGATCCGAAATTTTCAGATCAAATAAGTTGATCACAAAGTCAGTAAAACACTCTAAGCATAATAAATATTCAGCTTATTCAAGTGAATAGAAAAAGCAGGACGAGGGCTGTCAAGGCTGAGTAATTCACATAATTACACGACACACACAAGAAACTGGAGACTGTGAGAGAATTTAACATTACAGTGGAGCAGCCTGCCTTATCAGTCAACCAATAAATCTAATTTGTGAGTTTGGATGAATTCAAGTGCAATTTTAGTCCAAAAGTGAGCTGCACCAGAAGGAGCTGACGGCAAAAATTTGAGAGCCTTCGTTGCACAATACCTTACAGGTCCTTACATAATTAAACTTCCCCAAATCATGAAATGTTTTAGGTTTTGTTAGAAGTTGACTAGAATGAAAGAAGAAAGTCATAATTTTTAAAATATGATCTGATAAAAAAAAACAAAACACCCCAAATACATATAGATTGTGTTGAAACTGATTATTCAATACACATTACAGATGCATTGATATCTAACAATCACACTGTGTATTTCATAAATAAATCAGAACTTGTCAAAATAAATTGTGAGAAATGTTCTCATGAGTTAAATAATCCTGATCCTGATTTTCATAAATTTAATAATCATATTCCTGGGAGAGAATAGAGAACAAAGCCAAAGAAAACATTTTTAATCAGGACAATTATGATTTTTTGGTAAAATATTGCTCATTAAAATTGTGGTTGCTGTAACACTGTAATTCAAAGCTCAAAACTGATTAGAAGTTCTCATAGTGATGAATGAAATGGGCCTGATCCTTCTTGTTCATCTTCTGACATGCTTTCTCCACATTCTTGGTCAGTCCAGGTGGTCCGCAGCTGAATACTCCGATTTTATCAACCTTCAGCAAAAGAAAGAGTAGATAAATATCGTTGTCTGGGTTGTTTGTTTTAATAAACCAGAAATGACAGGAGGTCTCACCTCAGGGTGAACTTCCTGCAAAGAGCTGAAAAAGGAGACGAAGGGCGGACGACCGAAGTGAGTGACGGAGCGCAGGCCGGTGAAGAGGCTGCGGTTCCACACCTTCTGAAAATGACGCTCACAAACATACTGCACAGAGGAGTATTCATCAAAGCTTTGATAAAAGGCCAGCAACCAAAACTAAAGCTACAAAGATATATTTAAGAAGAAGATTAAATGAAACCTAATAATATATATATCTATACACAGATCGGTAGGTAACTTGGGTTACGTTGTCTTCTTGCAAGAAAGTTGGAACCAAACTCACAACTTTCAAACTGCAAATATCTTTAAAATTCTTTTCTTGCTTTGCTGAGCTGGAAGCAGCTCGGTGCGGGTTGTCGCCTTCTGTTTGTCTTTTTAACTGTGAATGTGACTGTAATCAACACAGATCACTAGAAAGCTTAAAGAAACAAAGCAGTCCTATGTCCATCATAATATAACTACTTGTTAATAAATAATCTCTGATTAGGTGATGGTTTGCAATGTTGTGCTGGTTTAATCTTACTAACTCCATTACCAATACTGTCTCCAGTTAGAATAAACTCTGCTAAAATGCACCGAATTTGCAAAATAAACAGCAAAATTTTAGAAGAAACCGTTTAGCAGCTAAACTTCTCTTCCTGTTTTCTTGATGCTTTATCTACGGGTTTTATTAAGAAGGTTTTGTATGTTTTTTTAAGAGACTAATTTGATTCAAACCATAAACACTTACCGTCATTTGTTCCCCCTCGAGCCTTAAAAACAGTAATTATCAAACCATTGTTGAAAAAGAGAAACAAATTGGTCTTGCCGAACTACAAACCCATCTCAAACCTCCCCTTAATCAGTAAAATCATTGAAAAAGTTGTTCCAACAGCTAAATGCCTTTTTAACAATAACAAGCTGCTTTGATGTGGTGTTCAGTGACATTTGCATGAATTCAGACTCTGGCAGAACCACAGCGCTGGTATTATTGGACCTCAGCACAGCGTTTGATACTGTTGATCACTCTATTTTATTAGGGCGTCTGGAAAACTGTGTCGGCCTTTTATGGTGCCACACTGGATTGGTTTAAATCCTACCTGAAAGACGGGGATTTCTTTGTGTCAGTAGGGAACTTTGAATCATACACAAGAAAAATCACATACGGGGTTCCTCAAGGCTCCAATCTGGGAGCCCTCCTATTCAACATCTACATGCTCCCTTTAGCTCAAATTATTGCAAACAACAAGATCAGTCACCATAACTATGCTGACGGCACACAGCTTTAAATCACAATGTCACCAGGTGTTGTGAACCCATCTGAGCATTGGCTAGATGCTTAGAACAGATCAGTATGTGGATGCGCCGTAATTTTGTCCAACTGCAAAAAAACAAAACAGAGGTAACAATTTTTGGATCAAAGGAGGAGAGATCCAGAGTTAGCTCACAGCTTCAGCTGCTACAACTATAAACCACTGATTATGGCCCAAGTCTTGGTGTCACGATGGACTCAAACCTGAACCTTCAGAGGCACATGAAAGCAGTTACTAAGTCACCTTTTTACCACCTGAAGAACATTTCTAGGATAAAGGCACTAGTGTCCAAACAGAGATCTAGAAAAACTCATCCATGGATTTATCTTTAGTAGGATAGATTACTGTCATCATCAGCTGTCCATCAGACAGCTGTACCTGATTCAAAACTTTGCTGCCCGTGTTCTCACTAAAAATAAGAAAGTAGAGCACATCAGCCCAGTTCTGAAGTCCTTCCACTGGTTCCCCGTAGCTTGGAGAATAGACTTTAAAATCTCTCTGTTAGTCTACAAATCACTGAATGGATCAGCACCTCAATACATAACAGATTTGTTGTCAGTGGATCAACCTCCCTGAACCACTGAGTTCTTCTACTTCAAGACTACTCTGTACATCCTGAACCAAACATGGAGAAGCAGCATTTAGTTCCTATGCTCCACTTATCTGGAACAAACTCCAAGAAGACTGTAAATCTACTGAAAGCCTGAGTTCTTTCAAGTCAAAGTTTAAAACCCATTTGTTTAGATCTGCCTTTGATTGTTGAAGTAAAACTGTTAACTGAGGTATTATTAGTTTAGGCTGACTTTTATATCAGTTTTAGTCATGTTTTTATGTTTATTTGCCTTTACTCTGCATTTTTTGTCTTCTATTTTATTGTCTATTTCATGTACAGCACTTTGAATTGTCCATGTACTGATTTGTGCTATACAAATAAACTCGCCTTGCCTTACCAGCATGGTGGTGCGCAGGTCAAACTTCTCGGCCACCTGAGTGATGTACGTGTGAACACAGACCAGCTCCTGTGTGTCCATTTCCTCCACCTCCCTTATGATGTCTGAAACCCACTCAAACTGACGCTGTGTGCGGGTCACCCAGATGAAGTAAACCTTCAGATGACAGGAGTGCAGAGGTGGGCAGAGTACCCAATGCTTTACTTAAGTAAAAGTAGCATTACTTCATCATATGTCTACTAAGTAAAAAACTGGCTTTAAAGAAATTACTCAGTTAAGAGTAAAAAAGTGTTTGGTAAAAAGGCTACTCGAGTACTGAGTAACTGATCTACTTGCTACCCATGATCATGATCTTAACCAAGGAGAGGGTGGATCCATTATGCTGTGGGCCTTTTCCTCTTCATGGACCCGTTGAAATACTTTGATCTTTAAAATAAATAAAAAATCTACCAGAAAACTAAGCTTGGGTCATTGACATATCTTTCAGCAGAATATGGTTATACTGTATCTGCACAAAAATTGACACAAAATTAACCATCCTACTTAGACTGTTTAGACTAAGCAGTTAACTGCAGAGAAGAATTCACATTATTTGACCCAGGACTCCAGGATGTGATCTAGCATCAATTCGTCATGAGAAATGGTCAAATAACCCTCTCTATAAATGTCTCTGATCTTGCAAAATAGGATAGAGGGAATAGCATAGAGCATGGATCTTCAATTTATATCATTTTCATTCACCTTCACTGAATCAAATGGCTATATTCCCTCCTCAGGATGCAGTCAGAGCCCTGCTATTGGCCTAATTATTTGACTCAGGTGTGCTGAAGAGGAGGCAGAGCTAAAAGACACAGACCTCAAGGACAGGAATGGAAGAACCCTGGCATAAAGTATTGGTAAAAGGGATTCAAGTAGTTTTGGTTAACATGGTTCAACGTAACATGTTTTTTTTAATTGCTTATAAGCTGTATTCACATCTGAAGCTGGGTCGTTTTCTTAAACAATCTCTGCGAGATCATGCTGTAATTAAAGAGGAATGATTTTTTTGCTTTTTTAAAACATCTCTTCTAGATGTACCAACCAACATCATGGGGTGGGTGATGGTTTGCTTACTTTTTTACACAGAATCTTAGACTTGATAGAGGACTTGAAGACCAGGTCCTTGAGGATGGAGGTGAATGGTGTGACGCCTATTCCTCCCCCCACCAAAACAGAAACCTCAAAGTCGTTCCACTCCTGGTGGCCCTCGCCGAAAGGTCCATCCAAATACAGCTTCAGATTAAAGAAAGTCACAACATTAGTGTCATCAGGGGGAAAGAAAATCATTGCTGAAGAAAAAGCTTAACAGGCCCACTTTTGGATAGCCACCGAGCTCCAAGAGGCTCTCCTCTGTGTAGAGCTCTCGAAGCCGACTGGTCCATGGCCCCACAGCTCTGATGTGCAGACTCAGGGTCTCTTCATGAGGGGCTGATGTTAGAGTGAATGGGTGGTACTCATCTGTGTCCAACATCAAGCAAGCAATCCGAACCCACTGGCCTGAACGGTACACAAAACCCTGTGGGCGCCTGAACTCCAGATGTGTCACACCTTCAGGAAGGGAAAGACGAGAGAGTTGCTTTTATTATTGTTTATTTTTATCAAGGACAATACATTAAAAAAAAAAAAAACTGAAATGAAATTATTCAACAATATCACCTGAAGGCAGCAGCTCTGCTCTTACAACTGGGATTTCCACCTTTTTCCTGCTCAGACTGATCAGTTTGTCCAAAAGGAAGAGCAGGCTGGGAGGGATAAGGTAGATGTGGAAACGAGGCTCCTGCAGCAGAGCGTAGCTGCCATGTATGATGGTCTGATGGACAGAAAAGCACAACACTGCTATCATACCATACCGTCAGGTTTCTGAGATAAGAAAGTGCTTACCAGAATGTAGACAATGACGTAGAGGTAATGGGTAATCCAAAATCCACGAAAACTGATACGACGGAAGTAGTGAGAGGCAAAAACATACATAAATGCAAAAGCAAAAAGAAGCAGGACACCAGTGATTCCTACAGGGCAGAAAATAGATCAAAATGATACAACGTGATAAAGTAATTGAGTTTTAAACCACTTAATCAGATGAAAGTTCTACCTGGAACAGTCTGAAAGAACCACCAGTACCACTTAGGAGGGATTTCAGACCTAAAGTTAAAAAGAATATAACAGTGAATTACATAAAAAGAAACGAAAAAACTTCAAAAACATCTACAATCGAATGTGTAATATTACCCATTGTTGGCTATGACTTTTGGAAAAAGACAGGACAGGATGCTGAGGTCGCTGGTGGAGAAAATGTAGACGTTGACAACGTGGCCCAAGCTGTGAGCAACTGCAGCAGCAGCAGAAAATCCAATGAACAACACGTGAAACAAAACCATGACACAAAACCAGCCAAAATATGAGCTTAATGACATCCACTGATTCACATTTTTTACTCAGAAACCAGAGAATGCTGCTAGGTAAAGAAATAGTAATTAAACAGTCACGGGTCCTTGCTTCTTAGCTCAAAGTCTTATCCTGGTGGAGAGAAAAGACTTTAAACCTCTTTTGTCATGGCAGATGTCACGCAGGAAAGCCATCTCATCTCATTTTAAGGCAAAAAAAGATTAAATACCTTCTTATAGGATAACAGAGGCATATTCTATTCATTGGTTTTTCCTGGAGGAGTCAGCCACAATGATAAATAAAACCCTGTTTAAGAACTTAATGATGCTGTTTTCTATGTGAAAAACTTAAACTAAACAAGATTATCTCTGTTTGTTATTGAAGCAATTTAGTTTGGGAGTCAATCCTCCAAACTGGGAAACTTTCAAAAAGAAAATGTAAGCCAAAAAAGTTGTAGCATATTTTTGATATTTCTAAATGTATGCAGGCTCTCATGTACATATATTATCCATCTGTGTTTTAGGGACTTTTTGACGATTTTTAAAATCCATTTTCTTTAAAATTTATGTTTATTGCAGAACCTGATGTTACCAGAGAGGGGAGCCATTTGTGGTTGTGTAGATAGATAACACAAACCAGCAGAGAAACTTAGTTGTCTAGGTTGTTGTGACTATTGTCTAGAACCCCCTTACATGGAGGGAAATAACAGTTAAAATATTGTCCTTATATGTTAATTCACATCTGGACAGCTGATGTTTTAGTGTAAAGAGCATGAAAGAAACACCGGCATTGTTATGAACTCAGTTTTCACAAACACACAAAGTTTGTTAAAAATCAAGAGACTTGTGAAACTAAACAGCATAAAGAACTTGTGCATGTCTTTATTTTCAGTAGGTTAGATTATTGAACCAGTGCCTTTGTGTTCCTAAATCCCTCTACTGTCTCCCAAAGAATAGGTTTTCAGATTCTGCAGTTGGTCTTAAAAGACACCAAATGGGTTTGGGGTGAAAGTCTTGGTTGCTTTATTTTAGTAAAAACTGTGTAGACCCCTCAGGTCTTCAAACAGCCTCCCATTCAGTGTTTCCAGAAGTAAGCAAATTGAGACATCATTTATTTTCTAAGCTCATCAGCTCTGCAGCAAACTCCCTGAAAATGAGGAATAAAGAAACTGCTGGGTCCTTTAAATAAGGTCTGGAAACAACTTATACACGAGAAAAACCAAAGTGCTTTACCCAAAGAGTTGCTGCTTTTCATCAGAGTCTCTCTCATTAACTGTTTGCTCGTTTGAAGCCTGAGATTAATGACAAGATTTGGATGAAATATGAAATCAAAACTCCTATCTTAACTCGGACCTATATTTGCTCCAGAAACCTTTATTTTTCCACCTGTTTCCTTTAAGTAGTACTTTCATGTTCATGGTTTGTATTTCTGATTTTTTTTGTCGAACCCTCTGTGCCTTGTAAAGCACTTTGAATTGCCTTTTCTGTAAAAGATGCTATTTTTACTGTGTTTTTTTATTGTTTCCATTATTGGTTTTTTTAGACTTTCCGTTTTCATGGGTTGTACACATTTCATGTTTTACATGTTATACGTGCAGCACTCTGTCTCATCCATGGTTGTGTTAAAGTACTTTATAAATAAATAAAGTAGTTATGGTACTAGTAAAGAAATCTGCCCTGTTTCATATAGAATCTGCTTTTATTTATGAAATAAAAGCACTATCCCTTTAAATTATTAATCAAACACACAAACATAACCTTAATGGATAACTAAAGTAGGAGGGCATTTTAAGGTGAACAAATATAATAATAATAAGCAGTTTGTTTGGGTAAGAGCAAAGAATTAAACTAACATAGATTCCTAAAGCTTATTATCAACATGCTAACTAATGCATTGCAGTGAACCGTCTGTTATGCTTGATGCATGGGTGTTCCACACAGAAATAAGAGGCGCAGACCGAAAGTCTGCAGTTTTTATACTCTGCACGGTGTTTCCCATTGTATTAAATGCGCTTGCCGTATGTGGGGGACAGACTGCAAGCTAACAACACCACACAACATGCAGAAGTAGCAAACAACGCTGTTTCCAACAATTACAAAGCCTCTTCATGTGTAAATATTGATATTTACTGGTTAAATCATAGCATGTCTTTAGATGTTTATATGTGCAAACTCTCGCTAGTAGGAGCTGTCTCTTGTTCAACATCGTTTCTGGGCTGGTTTATCCACATAAATACAGTTTTTTTCTAGGTGTGCAGTGTAGATATCCAGTTAAGGCAGGAGGTGAAGGAAGCTGAAATGACGTAATGTGGCTGAACAGACCTCGCTGACATCTGAAGCATAAACTAGGCTTAATAGTGTTAATCAACAACATTTCAGTATGTATTTGATGGAAGTATTGACAAACAACCACATTTTTCTAGGTTTTGTGTGTGAGAAAAGGGCATTAGCTTTCTTTAAGCCAGCTGATGGTCAGTGTGTAGCAACGGGTAGAGGAGGGGCAGTGCTGATTTGCTCTTTTCGCTCCAAACAGTTGGAGAAAAGAAACCAACTTTCTATATTTAAGTTGATTTAAGCTTCAAAATGTTCTATGTTTTAGTCATTTCATCTTTAAGGCAGTTTTCTTTTCTGTGTTAAAAAGTTTTAGATCATCTGCAAAAAAGCAAAAGTCAGGGACCTGCACAAAATAAAAACGCATAAAACTAACATTACTTCTGTTTATTAACTATAAATAAAGTCCTCAACACTGACCTGAGAGGACGATGGCAGTCATGGCCATGATGCGGTGCAAGTCGATGGCAGCGTCGAAAGGGATGAAGCGGTTCAGGAAAGTCTCTCTTAGCAGCGTGATGAGGTTACGGCACACGGTGAGAAGGATGTAGGGAAAAAGAAAAGAGATTCCAGCCGCCGTGCCGCGAGCGATGATGATGCCCATCACTGTGGTTTCAGGCACACCAGTGGCCTCTGCCTGGGAACTATAAACTGAACACAGTATTTTATTTAAACATGAGGTCAAAAAAAGGCATAAAGCTGTTTAAGAGCTAAAGCACCTAAAGATTTATTGGCATGTTTTGCAAAAAGCTACATAACATTATTGTCTTCCAAAAGTTTAAATATGGAGGGTGTTTAATGTAAAGAAAAAAAAAACTAATTCCTAAAATGTCCTATCAAAAGAATAAAAATAATAAAAAATATTCTCATTCATGACTTCCTGGTTCCCTGGGATTGAAAGAAAAAAGAAATAAAAACAGAGGTAATTTTCTCCTAAGCAAAATACATGTTGCTCTACATAAGTCAGAGGATTAGGGTAAGATAATTTTCTAGTTTAAAGTCCGAGCAACAGTTAAGAGGTTTAGAATTGAAACTTAAACTTAAGTCCATGTTGCCTCCAGACTGCCAGACAGCAGCGGCTCTAAATATCAGGATATACAACCATTTATTTTAAGGTTTTTCACATCTTTATCAGAAGACTAGGAGTAACCAGCAAAGCCTGATGGATGGACTCACAGTAGCATCTCTCAGTGATCACACCAGCTGTGATGCCGAACACGATGATGAAGCAAACAATGTGACGGCGGTAGTTCTCAATGAAACGCTTGAACTGCTGGACTTTCTGCTGAACGGGGTTCCTGATGTACTGCTCACGTTTTGGCTTCACGTAGACAGTTGGTGCCCTAATGCTTAAGCTGCAAATAAAGAATCCAGTGAGTCGTTAGCGGTGATTATCCAATCTCAAATTGAGAGGCTGACTGTCAATAACACACACACATAAAAAAACAGGCTATTGTTGTAACACCATTTTCTTTGCATAAAAAGTCTCATTTACAAAACTGAACAAAATATTTATCCAAAGCTAACTTTTAGAGTATATATTTTAATGCATAAATGGGAGATAATATAACTCACAACTCATTAATTTTGTATTGAATTATACATTGTAATCTCTGTAAAAGAAGCCACAGCACATTATTCAATTTTATGGAACATAGGCCTACTTTTTCCGTCTTCGTAGCTCAAGTCCATCAGATTTAATACTGCTGTGAGAGAAATTAAACAAAAAAGTTAGCAGAAAATAAGTTTGCTCTAGTATATTATCTGGTATATAAGAGGGAGCAGTACGTGCTACCATCTTACCTGCTTGCTGGAAGGATGAAGGACACTCTCTGGTCTCGACTCAGACGTTTTCTCCCCTGTTTCTCCATCCCTGTGCTCAAGACAAGCACAACAATGGCTCTGATAAGGTCAAAGAAAGCAGAAGACAAATGCAGATCCTAAACTAAAATTGTTCACACCTTTGACATTGAGTTGAGCAAACTGCAGCTCCTTCTCATGGTCCTTCAGGAGGGAATGAAAATCCCTCCATGAGATTTTCTCCTTGTTATCAAAGCCTGCAGCCTGCATCATGGCCTTGATGCCGTCCTCTGCCTGTGCCTTTGACAGAACGCCATTAGAGATTTCAATGAAAGACCTGCAATACATCAAAAGGGATAAGACGACCCAGCGAAAAAACCTAAGAAAACAAATAGAAAAAGAGCAGCTGCGGAAACCTGAGCATCCTGGCGAATTCCTCCTTTGATAGGAAGCCAGTTCCACCAATGTCGTTCATGGAGAACATCAGCTGGGATTTTTCTTCTGGAGACCCTTAATTCATAAGCATTTTTTAAAAATCAAAACTTGCTTTATTTAGCACATCTTGCACACAAACAAGGATTTTGCCTTCAGTTCCACTTGGTAACAGTGAAGACATTTTAAAAATAGATAAAAAAAAGAGAACATAAAATATTAATTAGTAAATATGTATACATATGGTACATCATTTTTACAAAAGACGAAACCATAGGGGATACCATACAACCATGCACGGTATCGTGACTGTAAACACATATTTTTACAGTAAACAACCAAAGTGTTTATTTCCATTAATATTTACATAGGTCCTCTTTTTATCATAAAAAACTGTTTAACAGTCACTATTGCTCTGCAAAAAGACCGTGATTTTTTATTGGTCCACCTGCAAATCAATTCTGTTGTACACCAATCAGCATTCTAGAGCACTGTTAGCTCCTCCCACATATGCACTAAATTTATGATATGCTGCAACATATTTGAAACTAAAGAAAAGAAGTTTAACTAAAACTTTGAAACAATAACTACTTGTAACAAATGAAGTATAACGTTGGTAAGAAAAAAATATATTATTGTTGTAACACAAACAGATTTGTATGAATACTCTACACTATTTTCTAATTCAATGCATTTATTTTTAACTTTGTTTAAACTATCATACATAGAAACAAAAAATCATTATATTTATATATTTCTTTATTACTTAATCATAACTATCTCCTCGTTTTATCCAAATATTTATAAATTACTCACCTTTATATATTGCAAACATTCAATAAGTAGTTTTGAGGGTTTTTTTTAAACAGCGCTATTTTCTCCGGTATCATAACTGCTGCAGCTTTTGATACTAATATGGCAAAAGCTTTACATCATTTTTTATCTGGGAAGCAGAAAACATTGCTTATGTAAAAGCTTTTCTTGACATATTTTTTTTATAAATAAGTAAAAGTTGAAGTACTTTATAACATTTACCATATGCTTAAATCTTAATAGAGTGCAAACTCATGATTTAACGTAACCCACAAATAATATATATAATATCAATGTGAAAATATTTTTTTGTATTTTCTTAGAGACTTGTGTTTTCTTAGTACATAAAAACAAAGACATTATCTGAAAACATATTTTCCAGAGCTGTTTTGTATAAAGACCTAATTTAAATAACAAGTAAAAAAAGTCCTAATTTCTAAGGACTGTATAGAGGAAAATAAAAGGCAAGAAAGATTCATGCCGTTTTTAGAAGATGTGTGTAAATGTTGGAATTCAAAAGGTGAAATGGGATGTAATTGTGGGTACTACCTTTCATGAAGATGACTATAACATCAAGAAACTCCTGAAAAGAGAGGTAACCATTTCCATCTTTATCAGCCAGTGTGAACATAGAGTCCACAAATAAGGAGTCTGGTTTCAGTCCGAGGGCGTCAGCAAACTCTGACGCTGTCAGCTCGCACTGCAGAACCTCTCTGGCTCGCTTTCGGGAGATGCTGCTCATGTCTCCTGCGTGACATTTCTCTATTTCCAAAACCTAAACATGAAACAGACAGTGAGAGACAGGGTTATTATTCATCATCACAGCCTAATAACTCCATCATCAGCAGAGGCTCACCTCAGACCTCATCATAGTGGAGGTCTGAGCCAAAAAAACCCAGCAATTAGTTCAACTGGCCTGAGGCTGGACTTTGCTCAACCTCAACATGAGTTGACGACATTTTGTGGGTAAACATAAAGCTGCTCCTGCTGTAAGAAAGCAGCATGTGAGGTAAATACCTCGAGGCTAATTGTACCTTGGAGAAAGCGTGGCGAATGAAAGTTTCCACAATCTGAGCTCTCTGCTCTTTGGTTAGAGCCTCTTTCAGCAATTCCCCCTCTCTCATCTCCTTCACTCTTATCTCCTGCCTCATGTCCTCCAGCTCCAGGCGCAAGTGGCTGACAAATTCCGAACGTTTACTCTCATCATCAAAAAACAGCACCTGGACGAGCACACAGGGAACAAAAAGATAAAAGTGATGGATATCTGAAATATCTGCAGAGTCATGCTTAGATCAGGGACTAAGCTGACAGCAACACTAAAGCAAAGATAACTTCACTTTGTTGAGCAAAAAAGTCCAAGAGGTAAACATAAATCAGTCTGCACAAGGTTAAATTGGACTGTGGCTGCATTTTAAATCGGTGGTCAGCAACTTACCAGGTCGTACTCTTTTGGTACTTTGAGCAGGACAGCTTTATGGGGGTGATTGCTGGAAAGAAAGACATCCAGGTGGTCCTGGTTTTTTAGACTGAGCGAGCGGTGCATGGCTCCAGATCTGTCAAACACCTGCAGCCTTCTGTTTTCAATCTCCACACTGACTGGGTGGAGCAGTTTCTTACGACCCTGCCACTCATATGCTGCAGGGAATTAGCAGAAGGAGAGGAGGAATATGGTAAGATTATGGAAGGGTAAAAATTTAAAAAGTTAAGGGGAAAAAGTTAAAAGGATTTTTCTTTCAGTTACATTTTTGCTAAACTTTGAGTTGAAAAATTAATATTCTTATAAGAGTTGAAGGAGATTTTCAGAGCAATAAATATAGAAGGGAGGGTTTGAGTAAACTTTAAGCTCCACCATATTGGTTCTAACTCCACTGGTCATCTATGCTGTGCTGTTAACATTTTAAAGAAACCAGACTGCTGCAGATGCAATGGGCCTCAAGCAAGAACCATTGGTACAAACAAAGTTGTTCTCAAATCGTTTGTATGAAAGATTTAGAGTAAAATGCTGCATTCTCCATTTTTCTCCTAATTCTAATCTTGTCTCAGATACGAACAAATTTTACGAGGGACAAAGACTTGACATAGGAGTCTTGCTCAATCAGTCAGCTGTTATGCAGACCTAGTTTTTCACTAAAGGGACAAATGTATTGTTACTTAGAAGCAATTGTCCATTTTATTAGGATAAATCATTGTATATTATGCCACCCTACAAAAATAAATTACATTTTTATCCCCCGATGACAAGTGTCAGTCACTACACCTGCAGCTGGCATGTCAGTATCCAGGTGACTCTGGTTTAATTTGCTGTCATTTCATCAAAAAGAAGAACAGTCAGAGATCAAGCTACTATTGAAATAACATCTGGAACAGAAAATGGATGGAAAGTTCAGAAAGAAAGTTCAGCAACTCGTTGCTGCTTGAAAGCCCTCAATGGTAAGACTTGTATACATTTCACTTCATGGTAGTTTCTTGGCTTTGTTATCACATAAAATGTGTAATGTTTAGGTTTGAGTCTGTCTAAATTCATTAAATTAGGGTTTTTGCTGTCAACATTTTTATGTTTATTAGCGAGAGATGAAGAGTGTAATTAAGGAATGATAGACGTGGTGTGGAGATGAACAGTAAATGTGTTTATTAAAAGGAGATTTTATCAGAATGTTATTGTGTTGGTTAATGGAGGACTCCTATTAAGCATTAACATCATACTTTGCACCTCTTGCCTCCATCAGTAGTTTTCATTAACTGTTTTTGGGATCAAATAAATTTTCTTTTCATATCATTATTATTATTTAATTCTAGTTTTACTTCTATAACAGCACAACAATGTCATTTGTAGCTCTTGTCATTTATTTCCCACTGCTTTGCTTTTATTGGTCCTTTAATTCTGCTGCTCAGCACTCGGTCAGCAGATCTTCTGTATTCAAACCTCTAAAGTTTTTCTTCCTCATCTTTAATCTCACTTCTATGTATGAACACCTTCTGACAAGTGTGGGAAGTCACAGCCTTCGAACTTATATATACCCTCATACAGAATTATTGGGGCAGTAATTTTGCAGATGTTTTGCACATGTCCCCTGTGTTAAAGCAAAGACCAAGAAGAACTTAGCCTTGGTCTTTTAACTTGATTATTAGTAATGTTGCTGAGAAACTGTTGCCATCAATGGTACTTAAAGAACTTTAAAGGAGCATTGAATGTGTAAAATGAGCCTCCTATGGCCACAGTTTCCTCTATAGGCCTTTTCTTTTTTTGTTTGTTTGTTTTTTGTTTTGTTTTGCTTTTTATTGGTTTCATAATCTTTAGTGATTAGAAGATGATTCCATTCTTGGACTGTTGGACTCTGTTTTGTAAGTGACTTGTTGTATTATTGAACATATAATCATATAAGGTGATTTGACATGCCCACTCTGCTGCTAATGTACATTGTAAATACACCTCATGCTGCTCTTTTGTTACTTGCCTTTTTATAATTCTTCATTCTTATTCTTTATTCTATATTCATATTTTTATCTTAGTGTATATATTAATCTTTTTTATTGCATGCCTTATAGCCACGGTGTTTAGATATTTTTATTATTTTATTTATCCTATATTATATGTTATATGTTTTATATGTTCATTAT
>JAUZNJ010029917.1:0-40543 GCA_034780135.1 Jordanella pulchra
CAACCCTAAATGTAAGAAATTGTGAAAAACCTACCAAAACATGTGCTCTGCACAAATTGTGTGCCTTTTACAAAAATGTACAAAAATAGAATAGACCCTTCTCATCAAATATTGACTCGAAGGGGGTACCTGACGCGTCAATATGTGACGCTAAAGCTGCCCAAGCGTCAGTATATGATGAGTCGGGAGTGAGAATGTGTTTTCAGACCACATGCTCAGACTCTGTCCCCTTAAAGAAGTCAGATCTGTATGCAAGAAATGATTGTATTGATGGTTTTCTAGTATATTTAAAATGTGCTTTTAAATTTTGTACATTTATTTAGCTTTGGATTTTAGCCATTTGAAATAAATGTAACTTAAATTAAAAGAAATTCCCCACCTTGACAATAATTTCAAATGTTTATAACGACATTTTTTTATTCACCCCTTCCAATATACACTCCAAGGCAGGAACAAGGCACTTTGATCAAGGCCTCCAAGGCGATGATAAAGGGAATTCATTCTGCCTCTAAACTAACCCTGACCTGCCAATAAGACATTTATAGCTTATGCAATGGCAAACTGTGGCAGTATGATTTCACAATTACAAAAGGCCTGTGCTCTCAATTTGATGGGGGTTAAAGAAAAAAACAGTACTTGTTGCACATCATTCCTATCCACAATGACATATCAAAAAAGTCAGGCTGAAGTTTACCATGATATATCCAATGGCTGGACTTCATCCATATTTTGTTTCTGTCATAGGAGTATTGGAGATCAGAGGTAAAAAAGGAAGGAGTTTTCTCGTGTCCCCAATGAAGTAAAGCTTTGAAGTCTTTGGATTTGACATTTTCTTTTGTTAAATTTGGCCTTTGCTACCTTGTGTAAATCTCAATTATAACAAAACTATTGTGAAAGAAGCTTTTGTCCCAGATTAGTTTAACAAGTGTAAATTTGTTGCTGGATTCCCCCTGAAAATCATAAAAGCAGAACAATCTGTTTCACATTAGGTGCAATGCTTAAAGCTTGCTACAGAATGACAGGTAGACCCAGTCCTATCTAAACCTTTGACACGAAGATTCTGGCACTATCTTTACTTCTAAAGGACTTACAAAGATCTGAAGAGTTGTCTGATGTCTGAAAGAGAAAAAAAGCAAAGCTGTGGTTGGCTTATTGTGAAGTCTTGGAAGAGTTTAAAAGATCCAGATTGTGAGATTTATTTCCTTCAGATAACATATTCTTTAGAGACCAGCAAGTTACCAAGATGTGACAAACCAATGGAAGTCTGCCCCTCTAAATGAGAGAACTTTCAGCTGGATAATCCTTCAAACACAAACTGTTACAACCAAATGAGCATAAGATCATATTAACCACAAACATGCTTCACATGCTGTATTTTTGGCTCTCTATTGGTGTTAAATAAAATTGCTTTTTTAAGACATAACTTCACAGATGATGAACTCTTAGATTTTCCAAATATCTAAAAATGTTTGCCCTCATCAGCTGCTCAGCTTTAACTCTGTTTCTTTTCTTTATAAAAATAAATCATGAATTAAGAAATCACTTGACATGCATAAAAAAGTGCAAATATGAGCCGTAAACTTAGATTAGCTAAAACCAAAAGATGAACATACATCAAACTAATGGAGCTCTATTAGCGTCGCTACCGAACACTGGCACTAAAAACCTCAGTAAGCCCCCTCCTGCTGATTTCCAGGTTGAAATGATTTAGGTGCAGCAGGTGTTGTTGATCCATTAAATAAGATTAGCAAAGGACAACATTTTTTAAAGGAATCTACAGGCGGGGAGCCCTCATTCATCATCATTAGAGTCGTTTAGGTGTTGCAGATGAGAGCTGCAGCAAGAATAATGCCCCTGTCTCAGAATCATAACTCTTTTGAGTTAAAGAGATTTTTTCAGCTGCCTGACTGCGCTGGCTGCACCTGTCATAGCTCTGAAAAGGCTGACATCCGCTGTTAATTATGTGTTGAAGGAAAACGCAGCAATCTTGTTAAGCTATCATAATACACATGCATTCTAACCTGACTGATGTCACAACTGCTTAGTGAACTTTACATTTTGCTTTATACTTGCAATACAAAAGTTGTTTCATTGGTGTGCTTAATAGTTTAGTGTAGTAATTATTTTAAGTTTTGACTGTCCAAAATTCTTCTTAAAATACTTCTGATTTAAACAGCAGTTTTTTTTTTTACAAGGGAAAAAAACCACACATTTATTGTGATGGGTGATCTGTTTTCTTATAGAAATTTTAACTGTTTCAACTTGTGTATCATTTGCCTGCCAGTCTGATAGGATGCCCGATGAAAATTATAGATTTTTAATCTGTTTTTTTCAAGTAAGTTAAAAACAATAAAAATTTAAAACGGGAATATATAAATATATTCACATGACAAAAAACTTTAAACAAAGAATCTGCACATTTCCCAAACTGTCAGGGAAATCCAGCACTTGAGTTCAAGGATGCAACACTAATACTGAATATCTTTAACAGCCCATGGTCACTTAAACTGAATTCAAGTGGAACATTCTTGGCTACAAATGATTTTTCTATCTGAACAGTTTTTAAAATTTTGACACATAGGCTTATCCTAATCCCTGTGCTTCTCTCAGGAATGTTATCTGGCACTGAAATCCTTCCATTTTGCTCACTCTCTGTCCATGTTGTTCTTGTTTGTTATACCTTAATGGGAAAGGGAGCTACCAAATCCTATCAGAGAAGAGGCATGCCTCTCTACCTCCAAGACTCCTCTCTTCAAAGAGAACCTTATCTTCTACTACCCTCTGACAATCCTAATCTTCTTGACCTGTTTCATGACACTTTTTTACATGTTCGTAGCATGTATTTTTGTGAAAAAAAGATAAGCGATTGAAGTAGGGTTGTGAAACGTTAATGTCAGTACACAGTGGCCACAATCATCTGATGAATCATGTTTTGGCTACAAACTAGCAAAGAACAAAAAAGAAACAGACTTTAAATGCAAATGTGTATATTCAATGAAATATTGACACTTTTACAAGAGACCTTTAAACTTGTCTGTGTTTTTTTTTCGCAAAGCAGTTTGCATGTTACTATGCAACACATTCTCACTCCCGACTTGTCATATACTGACGCTTGGGCATGTCCCCTTAGCGTCACATATTGACGCGTCAGGTACCCCCTTCGCGTCAGTATTTAGTACTATACTAAAGTTACATTACTTTAGATTTCCCAGATTTTCAAGGTTTTAATTTGAATTTCCGCTAAAATCAATTCAATCTGGGGCTGCAAATGAAACATATTTATTCCACCACTGTTCTGCAGATTTTTTTTCTACAAAGACAGAGTAGTAGAGCAATTCATGTAGATGATCGCTTCATCAAATATTAAACATTCATACCTCTGGACTATTCTTCAAGCCAGTTACTCAGAGGAGGACTTATTCAAATGTTTACATTGAGTTTACTCCTTAGTTCTTAGTAATTCCCTACACTGCCAGATACATTCCCACTATTTCTGAGGTAAACAACATGAACATTTATGGAAAAAGACTCACTTGCAGGTATTAGATTTTCTTAAAGAAGCAGTTTCTAAACTTTTAACACATTCAAACTATCTTTATATGATTGCATTATGTACAAAAAGGAAAATCTCCCCTTTTTATGCAGGTACATTCGTGCAACACTCTGAAACACAAACTAATGCCACTTAGAAACATTGTAAAGGATAAAAGTATCTTCCAAGTACACAACTTCTTACAGTAAACATTGAACAAACCTGTTACTTTGCATTACCATCATTTCACTTCCCTGGATGTTTATTTCCTTTCAGATTACAACTGCTTTAAAAGGTGCAAAAATAATCTCTTCATTAAAAAGCTGTGAACACAGCCGGATAACAAGATTATGCAGCAGGCACTACTGTGGGAAAAAAAAAAAACTCTTTACAGCTGTTCCTCAAGCTTCTGAGCAATTTTCATATCAGAGAAGCAGAGTAGGGAACAGGTTCTTATTTTCATTTTCCTCACTATTTACACGTTTTTAAAGTGAAAACTTGCTTTTCCATCTGCTGGGATGTTGCTGCTGTTCTGCCTCATTCCGTCTAAATGCTTCCTAAAGGATCTAAAGTCTGTATCTTTGCAAATAAAGGAAATAAAAAGAAAACTTTCCTGAAACACTTTTCCTTTTTGCAACAGCTTGATGTCGGGCCATTGTGATTACATTTGAAACATTACAAAGGTTAAGATACATTCCATTGTAAATGGAGTGTATAAAATTCTCATTATTCCTGCTGCCCACCCCTGCTGATTTCTTCATTGTGGTAGCTGAAGGAGGGATTCTGCTACTCTCTGGAAAGATGTTAATCTGTCAGAGTGTTTTACTGGATTAACCCACTGAGATTTTACCAGCACTTTTAACAAGGCGTGCAGGAGTGAGCTTGTGTGTCTACGTTGGGGTGATGTGTTTACAAGTGTCTGTGTGTTAGCATGAATGTGAGCTGGAGTGTAATTACCACCCACACTGTTAAATCTCAGAGGAGACGTGGATCAGATCCAGAGCTGAAGTCTGCAGCATCCCGACAGGAGACAGAGGGCGACCTTTCACCTTTGGCATTTAGTCAGGGTCAGTCGATGAGTAGATAATTGTGTCTTTCTTCAGAGCATCTTTACCATCTAAACATACTTTTAATGCAATTTAGATAGAAAACAAAAGTTGTTGTCTCTTTTTACTTTGCCTTGTTGATTTTAGCATTGTTTATATTTCTTTTCTGAAGTTTGGTTACATTCTTATACAAATATTAATTCCCGTAACGATTAATAACAGCATCAAGGCTTGTAATGTAGCTGTTAATCACATATATTTGATAGTTTTGTTTGTATTTACTCTGTAAATGGTTTAATTTCCGTTCTAATGGAAGCCAGACAACAGCTACAATGAAAACCATATTGAAGCCATAAATATAAGTAATAGAAACCAGAAAAAAGAAACTACGCCTCACTTTAATAATTTACAAAAATCAGGCTGGAAATCACTATCTTAGTTTGTGTATGTAAAGTGTTAATATGGTGTGGATAAAAAAAGAAAGGACATTTTTAAGCACATTCTTTAAATTGTTCTCACAGTTCTTTAGTTATGGTTTACTTTTCATTGAGTTAGCCATTTTTATGTGTATATTTTTTATTTCTACGATTCATCTAATATTGTGACAATTTAGTGAACAGGAAATGTTTTTAAGTTCTGAAGGTGACAAAATACATGTATCTAAATAAAATGAATTCATAACATCTTAACATCAATAAAAAAGGTATTGTAATAAAAAATCATATTAGTAATTATGTCCCTATGTGCCACATAGTATTATAATATTAATAGTACACTATTAATATTTTAGAGAATGCCTCTATGTTGAAGGACCTACATCGTGCATAATGACACTTATTAAGCTTTTAACTATGTTATGAAACTATTGTAAATTCATTCACAAAGGAGTATTTCATTTGATTCATTTAACTGAATAATCCTCATGGGTTCTGCCATCTGAATAGCCCCTCCCCCTCCAGTGAAAATGAGTGGTTGGAGAATAACTATATTAGAATTCCTTTCAGGAAACACCTTCCTTAACTTTGCTGGGCCACAGCTGCAAGCAACCTTCGTCTTTCTACAAGTAGGGAGGGCTGATGTTACGCAGCATGTAACAATTCCTGCTCAAAGTTAAGACAAAGTGGGTCTTTTAGCATCTAATCTGCACAGGGCAGCAACCTCTCTTTTTTTTAAATCAACAACATTTCTTTAGAAATGAATATCCATTAATTTTTACAGAGAGTATTTGACTTCACATGACTAAGAGGCTTAAAATGCATGGTAAAGGATTTTAAAGGGCAGAAACAATACCTTTTTTTTTTCTTTTTGCAAAGAACGTTGTCTGATTTGAGGTGTGTGACAGACTGGGTGGAAGGTGGATGGGTGGTGGAGCAGTGTTATTTGTGCGAAAACAGAGACACATCTTAAAGGTGCTGGGAACTGGACTAAACTGGTTTTGATTTTTTTCTCCATCTTACTTATAATTAACATCTGTTAGCAAGTAAATAGTTCATAACACATATTGGCATTTTTAAAATCAAAGCTACATCAAAAGTATTTAAGACGAAGGTAGCTGCAACATCTGGAAATACAATAGGATTGAACATTCTTGAAGTAAAAAAAAAAAAACAAACACAAAAAAACAGTTTGTTTAGCTGCTCCCAACTTTTCTTAACTGTTTGATGAATGTGCCACGCTCCTACTGATGGTTCAAATGTGTTATTATAGCAATTTTCCATCTTAAAATGCCCAAGACCACCGTGAACACTAAAATAAAATACAAGGTGGCAAATACACATTAGTGAAACCGTCACATTCCTATTTATGGATTACTTAACAGATACTTACTATATATGAAACATAACGCCCTCATGAAACATAATTTACATATATTACAAAGAATATTTCTCTAAAATGTCCATACTGAGTTCGCCTCCAACCAGAAGGTTAGTTGATGCTAGAAGTCCATTTCTTCAAACTTCACCGTCCTTTGTACTTTCACAAACTGCTTTTAAACCAACAGACCTTTAAACAAAAGTCACATTTTTCCATCAAGCGCATCATGTGACCAACTGATGACCTAACTGTTGACGTGGTCAGGTCACGTTATTAATTAAACAGTTTTCCCAATGTATGCAGATAATAATCAAAAAATATATATAATATAAAATGGATATTTAAGTAAAATAAATAAACTTACAAAAGATGCTTTTGTACTGTGTTCGCTAAAGTTTAAATCATATTCCAATAAATAATACATGATAAAACTCTTCATTATTATAGACAGAGATTTCCGTAGTAGACAGACTCAAAGTGCAAGCTGTAGACAGAAGAATAAATTAAAAAATTACAACATAGCTTGAAAATAAAGAGCCACAGCTGTCTCATGTCCAAGTCAATACTGCAGCAGAATATTCCTCATTTGTTCCGACCCTTTTCAGTATTTTTGTTTCTCATGTGAACACTTTAGGCATGTGCTCTCTCTCTCTCTCTCAGGGCTCAGGAAATCACAAATCAAAGATTTAAGCCGAGGTCACAGCTTTGGTCAGACTGAAACTATATGGAGACAACTGTCGCATTAGTGAGGTTACTTTTTACTGCTTTTAGGCTTTAAAGTTAAAACAAACAGTAACAGGGTGAAAACTGGTTAACTCCACAGCCCGTTCAGGAAGAAAAACAAAAGTGGAATCATCGCTCAAGGTTTCCGCTAAAAGTGGTGTGTTCTGAAAAAATAAACATAATCAAGTGTTGCTCATTTGAAAAAGCGCCATAAAAATTACGTTTACAGATTGTGTAATAAAAAAAAAAGCCTCTCTGTGTTTTTATCATTCAGAATAATCCTATATAATTAAAGTGATTAACAACATGTCATCAATAACATCAGCAGTAAAGTACAAATGGGTCCGTGTCAGGTTTTACCACTCAATCTCTGTTTGGCTTCACTGGGCTCTGTGGTCTCAGCAGCAGTTTGTGGTTTTTAAGACAGACTGCCTGTAAACAACGGTAAGTGAGGTGGTTAACAGGGGGCCTGTTTAGTTTTCTGCCAAATGACTGACTTCAAATGGACCTGTGCCTGAGAGACTGAGAGAGGGAAACAGGAAAGCCACTGTGGTTGGATCACAGCCTGGATATCAACCGAGACCGCTCCAATACAGTGCTTTGATGTGGTCAAAGGTTGTGTTGATGATAACCCTCTCTGAAGAGAGAGACAAAGGAAGAAAGACAGTGGCAGCTTTAGAAAGTCTGAAGGGATAAGATGGAAAAAAAAAAGTTTTCTTTCACATCACAAGGTACTTTATTGTGAGTCACGCTCTTTGGCCAGAGCTTGACATTTGTCCAGTAGCATATGTTAACATTTATAAAGGAACTAAATACACAGATAGTTTTTTTTCCTTTAGGTTGAGAATATTAAGAAAATTAAGCATAAAACTAAGGGAGGAATTTTACCTTAATGTTTGAGTCACACAGTAGAGGATTCCCTTCAAAGGAATCTGTAAAGACATGTAAAAACATTGGAAGTTAATCCTTTCTAAAAAAAAAAAAAAAAACTACTGAACTATTCCAAACTATTAGATTTTATCAGAATAAATATTTTGCGAACTAAACAGCTTCCTGATTTCAGTAAAAGTATGTTTTTTGCATTTTATTTCCACATATGTTTTTATCTATTTCAATATGTAACATAAAAATATTTCAAAAAACTTTTGAAATATGTGCCGTCACACATTTTATCCAGTGATCTAAAAAAGGCAGTTTATATGTTTATAGATCATAAAAAACATAAACTGTTTAAAGAGAAATAGATTACTATCTTAATGTGTGACATTAAATCTGGCTAATTGTTTCCTGGAAAATAGGGTTAACAAAACAATTTATCTTTAACCATACCAGTAATAAGTTAAGACATTGTTTGAAATTTGTTTCAAAAATGAAAAGAAATTTACACACCTTTTTGTGGTATTTCTGTAGCATTAGATTTTAAACTATTTGACTCAGATGAAGCCTTTTGGGTATCCTTTACAAGCTTCTCACAAATTCTGGAATTGTGTCCCATTCCTGTACTGATGTAACTGAGATAGGATTGTAAGACACCTTGCTTACACACGTCTTACAGCCCTAAGCAGTAGTTTGTAATCAGATTTAGATCAGAACTTTGTGATGACAACTCCAAAACATTGACTTTGAACAGTTTTCCAGTATGACTAGACTTATTCTCCATTTGTAAGAGTCACTTGGTCTTCAGGTTTTAACTTCTTCTACAGTTCCCTCCTGATGCCATTTAGTTTTTGAAGTTAACCAGTCAACCTGGAAGCAAAACAGCCATTTAACATTATGCTGACATTTTAGTAAGTTGCTTCAAGTGGAGTTTTAAGGTATTGGTAATATTTTGCAAATATTGACAGTCCTTTAGAATTTGCCAAAAGTTAAGGCGGTTGTTCCTGCTTAAATTTATAAGTGTATTCTGGCTTTTTATGTAGCTGTTGGACAAGAAGCTTTTTCTCTGGAAAGTGGCCTCTTATCCAGGGGCTTGTTTCATTCTAGATTAATATTGTTGACACACTTCTGACTTTAGATCGCATCTTCTCAAGGATTTTTCTTCTGTTACAGGGATATTAATGACGTTTTTCAAAAAAGGCACACTCACTTCTGAAAGCAAAAGTTGTATCTTCTCTAGTAAGAACGATGAAAACTCTTATGATGTTTATGCTGACATAGCTTTTTAACAGAAGAACTTAGCACCTTTAAGTATCTACAAATTGATCACAAAGAAAAACTAGACTTTTAGAGGCCTCCTTCCTCTTCCTAATATCTTGTCTGTGCTTCAAAAATAATCAACATAATCAACATAAAATTGACCAAATCAATGTAAAGGGCAAATATCTGATTTTTGGGGGGCTGATATCTATTTAATCTTAATTAAGGGTTGACCTGCTTTTTTTCAATTCTGTCTAAGTTATTTTTAGGAGGCAAATAGCATATTAATGAAAGATGTGCCTAAAGTTATTAGATTGAAATATTAGTTTTAATTTGAACCAAAAAAAAAGAAGAATTTTAAGGGATTTAATGTATTTTATGTTTCCCCAGAATTTTATGATTAATTTTAACAAAACAAAAAGTGCTCAAGGTTGCATATAGTGACATAATGTGTTTAAAAGTCGGAATGTTTTATCCAGTTTTATTTAATTGTTGATATTCATGATCAAATATTAAAATTTATCGTCTAATATGTCGCTAAGCTAATCGTAGCTAAGCTATTTGCCAATCAATCAACCAACCAATCAATCAACCAATCAATCAATCAATCAATCAATCAATCAATCAATCAATCAATCAATCAAGCTTTATTGCTTTGACCAAAGGGCTTCACAGCTACATAATATAATAATGATAAATAAAATTCATAAAAATGAAATAAATTAAAATAATGTAACAATAAAGAATGTAGTTACAGATTTCCCCAATATAAAATATAAAAGGGAGAGCTTGTCTATAGACTTATTGCTATCGGGCTAAATTCAACCATAAGTCAACTTCTGGAAACATGCCAACATGACAACTGTTGAGAAGTTTATCATGTTGATAAGAAAATCTCCAGAGTACTTCACAGGCAACTTATGAGCAGGTGATGTGGATCATGCAGCAGAAAACAATTTATGACAAGGTTTTTGAAGATTAAGGTTTGTTCTGATTCCAACTTGTGATGAAAAGTAAAAGAGCCCCAGGATAAGAAAATGTTAAATGGTCCAGGCATAGAGTCAACAGAATAGAAACACCTGGTTTGTGAGTTCCTCCATCCTCCATCATCCGTCACAGTAATACATCAAACAGCTCTGACAGCACTAATAACAGCCTAATAACAGCCATTATCTACCCATCAGGGTAACTTTAGTCTGCTGACACAACTGCTGACAATTCAGCACCTATTTACTTAGGACTGACTTTTGAACACAAAAAGACAAATACAGGGCAGTGTTAGATTTATAAGGTGGAATTAACTTTAATTATAAAAGTTGGTCATTTATGTGCTTAGATATCTGGCACTGATAATTTGAAATCTACTTTACAAAAGACTGAGAGGATCATTTTAACACATAGAAGCAAGAAACCCAAGTACTCATCATTAGGGAAAGTAACAGTCTCCATAGGGGCTGGTTTTTGCAAAATAGTGCTTGGTAGTGTAAAGTACAGCAGTTTATTTCCAGGATGTTTGGTGTGGGCAGAGATGTTAGCTCCCCTTTACCTGACCATAAACATGTATAAGTCTTGAAGGTAGGAAAGGTCGGGCTTGATGATCCTCTCTACAAACTTAGAGACATTTATACGTTTTTAAGGGAAAATATATTCACAATAGCCCCTTTATTTGAACCTTTATGACTAAAACATTGTTTGATGAGCAGACTGACACCTCAGTAGTTCAGTGTCAATGCATCTACAAACCTTTAGCCTATTGTCCTTGAAGCACAAGGACAGTAGGTCACAAGTTCCCGCACCATTACTGCAAATGCAACGTCAAGTGCATTCATGTTAAACAGGTCCAGTCTAGTTAACAATTGAAGTGTTATATTCAAGATGAACTTTTTTGGACACTCAGAAGCAACCAGCATCCAGCTGGGCTCAGACACCAATGGAAACTCCAGGTAAGGCGAAGAATGTAAGCAAAAAAAACAAAACAAAACTATAAGGCACTAGTAGAATGAGCAGCAGAATGCTGAAATTCTGTGTTTTGGCTATAGATGGCAGCATCAGTAGAAAACGCTGTTATGTCTCTTTAGTTGTTTGTTGTATATTGGACCTGTCCTGTTATCTTGAAAAGTGTGGTAGCTGATTGTGACTGGAGGTAGCGGGATAGGAGGAAAGATGTTTTCCAGAAATCCTTGTAAATATGAGTTTAGGTTCACTAAATAGCAAGTTATATAGTTTTATATTTGTACTCTGTGGGTAAATGGCTTCTCATCATTTTGTTATAATGTAAAATTACAATAACAAATTGAGTTGATTATAACAATGATGAAATCAGGTCAATATGTATGCATGCCTATTCAGTTTTGTGCTGATTTGGCTTCTGTCTAGCTGCCAGACGAAGGCTGTTTAAAAGGTTTTTGAACTTCAAATCAGTTCAACTGTTACTATCCCACCTAAGATGTTGTCAGAAACTAAAACAAAAAAATGAAAGCCATAAAATCTGAAAAATTATAGGCAATCTGGTCTGGTCTTCCCTACACTGGCTAAACAAATTATGTGATTTTTCAAGAACTAGTGTTGTGATTTGGTTTAAAATGTCACCATATATGCCTTTTAAACATAATGTGCCATTTTTTGGTCAATGGAAAAGGGTATGAGGACCAAAATTCTACAAAAGACAGACAGCAGAGTGGTGGTTGGATGCCATGAAAGTGTCCATAGGTGAAAGCTGGGTGTTGGTTTGTTGAATAGTTGCTTTTCAGAGCTGTTCTAGTACAGGAGAAGAGGGGAGGGTTATTTGAGATAGTGCAGATACAGATAACAGAATGTGAGCTCTAGTTGAAGGAGCAGATCTGCAAATAGCTGCTGGGGCACAAGTAAACGGTCTAATCTACCTCAGTTGTGCCTGCAAAGAGTTAGGTTTCAAAGAAAAAAACACCTTGTATTCCATAACATTACTGCAGTGTGTGAATGTTGATTTATAACAATTTAGTTTTAAATCGAAAATAACAGACGGAAAATATTGATAGTTGTGAATACAAAAGTAGCTTGTTTATAGGCACACAGTTCTGAAATATCATGTTTTTCTCCACAGTTTTATTTGTCATCTCTGTATAGAGTTCACTTAGAGAAAGAAAATTAAATGAAATAGCCTATGTATTCAAACAACTTTGAATTAAATGCCAATATGAGATGAAACGGATCTTCTCTGTATTATATGAGGACAAATAAAGGTGCATAGTTAAGTGCATTTGGATGCATAGTCATATTGTATCCGGCTGTTGGGACATTAATGTACGTGACTAATCACACCAAGTAAAAAGCAATGACATGAAGAATTAAGGTTAGGTTGAAGTTAGAGGTCATGTTTTAGTAGACAGTAGTTGGAAGTGAAATGAAGATTGATAAGCTTAAGGTTCTCTGAAGTTATAAATAAGCAAAGAAAGAAATTCAAACTATGTTTTAATACAAAAACGAAAGGTTTTTTAAAGGTCAAGCTTCTGTAATTAGTGTAGGTGGCTAAAAGAAAAGAAATCTCTGTTCTTTCTATAAAACAGTGGTCTTTATCGTCTTTTCAACAAAGTTTACATTGCAGTCTACGGCAACTCACATAGTTTTAATGAAGAAGTGTTTATAAAATCGCATTTTTTATGATTTTATGGTACATGTAACAGAGTTTAGGAAAAAAAGCAGTTAAGGATATGCATATCAGTATTTGAAAACAGTACAGTCAATCTATTTAGATACATTTTATTCAACACCACCCTCAGTAAATATGTTTATATGCTGTGCTTCCTGCAGCTGCATTTTACATTAAAAATAACTTTTTCACTTTTGGTAAATCTTTTTAAACTAAAGCAACAGGGGACTGCAAAGAAATTAAACATATAAGAATATTTGATATTGCATAAATGTTCACAGTATTTCATGATACCTGAACTTTTAGTTATCCTTATAGGTTTGTTTTGGCAAACTGTCTGTAGGCTGTTTCTGAAAAGCAAAATCACTTTGTCACAAGCAAAAAAAGAAAAGAACTGCTTTATGGAAGCTATTTAATTAAAACTTATATTTTCAAGTTTCTAACCAGAAGAGGATAATCAGAGTTATAAAGACACAATAGAATGAAAAAACGTGCTGCCTTAGACTTAACTTAGATGATCAAAAACTTGACCTGAAAGAAATTATGAAGCAAACCTGAAGAAAGATGAGAGAAGTTCTCTGGTAAAGAACGCCTTAAAATGCCAAGGGATAAGTATGAAATAACTTCAACACAGCTGGGTCTTTCTTTGTATTAACTCACTCAACAAATCTAAAACTCAACCAAGCGATAATGAGTTCAAAGAACGGCAGTTATGGACTTTCTTTGGAAGTTCAGGCCTCTCTTTACCCTTTGTGTTTAATCAAAGCAAAGGGCGTATCATGCATTAATTCAAGCTTTCTATGCACAAAATATGATAACTGCATAGAAGAATAGCAGGCTGAATCAGTAAAAATGTGTTAAAAAAAAAAGAAAGACATGTTGCCAAGAAATGTTTTGTTGCTGGGCTAAAAAAGACAAAATTACTATTCTGGATGTTTATGTTTCAATAACTGTCATTAAATATAATAATTTGGAGTTAAAACTTAATGCCCGGCCTGGGGTCTTTCTGCATGGAGTTTCAACGTTCTACCTGTGTATGCGTGGATTCTCTCCGGGTACTCTGGCCTCCTTCCACAGTACAAAGACATGACTGTTTGGTTAATTGCCATCCCTCAATTGTCTGTAGCTGTGCAGCTTTAGGTCCAATTTGAGAGTTTCACAGTCAATGACCATTAGCATAGCTATGGCCTCTCCGATGTTCATCCAAAGTGTTTTATTAACTCCACTGCAGACATCTTAGACAAAACCTTATTGAAGCTTCACTTCATTGTATAATTGTACGGTTTGCTGATTTTTCTTGGACCTGCCAACCCTGAATGCTATGATTACCACAGCACTTTTTGCCAATAAATTAGCCCAGCCATACATAATACACCATCTTTAGGGTATTCTCAAGAGGGGTATGAGAGACACAAGACTTAAGAATGTGTGAAACCGAAAGCCAGTATCACTTATGCAAAAGTATCCTTAACCAATTATTCTGTACATGCATTATAATTATCTGGATTTTATTATATGTAAATATGAGTAACATTAACTGAGATAAATGGTTGGACTTTATCACTGAAAAGAAAAACATTTAAAGGGATTTGTGAATTCATTGAGAGTATAGATTATGAGGTCTGTTCAAGATATAACAATCCAGCCAGGTTCTAACAGACTCTCCAGCAAAACAAATCCTGCAAACATATACTGTACAAAAGCAGAGAGCTACGTATAAACAAAATAGCAGGTGTTTTAATGGAGTAACAAAGACAACAAAAAACATGAATATTTGCAGAGAACAGATTTGAAAACAATGCATGAAAGAAACAAGGACTAGAGGTTCCTAACACTTTTCATAATTACAAAATGCAGGAAAAAAACTCCACCATAATAACAATGGACCAAATGACAGAAGCAACTCCAAAGATCAAAAAAAAAAAAATTTGCATCTCTTTCTGGTTGTGCTTTTTGACCACATGTGTTGTGCTTTCAGATCTGATTACAAAAAGGATTTTTCTGCCCAGACAAGTAGGTAGGAATGAAAGAGAAATGCACTCGTTTCTCTTTCATTCTGTTTGAGAGTTTCTTTTTAGTGTGAGCCAGGTTGGACCTCTTAATTGCTCTTTGTGATTACTGGACAGTTATCAACACTGTTAATCTGCCTGCCTGCCAGAGGAACACTTCAAAAACGTTGGCAGTCATATATATAGACGGGGGGAGAAGACCACTACAATAGGTAACAGGGTCTGATATTTACATTTGCAAGTTAATTTTCAGACATAAAAAATCAACAGCATCTTGGGACTGAGGGATGATCTGCAAAATAAAAAAAAAACATGAAGTGGAACTTAAAAAAATGGGCTCCTCTTAGAGTGCTTTGTATAACTCCACAGGGTCAAAAGTAAAAACACTACCACGGGTAGGAAAGGAACTACGGACTCCTGTGCTGAATCCGTAAAGCCCTTTATAGTCTTCCAGACGTCATTAAACAAGGAAAAGTGGGAAAATGGGGGAGTACAAAGACAGATTAAATAAAGAGGAGGAAGAGATGCTTCACAAATTGGGCCAAGTGTCCGGTTAAACAATACGTTAGAGCAATAAAACAAAAAAAAGGAAACATTGCAGAAAAAGCAGAGTTAGCTTTGATACATGGATACTGAAACTATCCAAAGCAGGAAGAACTGTTTAATTTCTTAACTCTTTTCACTTTTTAACAACATTTAAATGAAAACATGTATTCATTATTTAAAACCTTATCTTTGTGAAGTATTTTAGTCTTACTTTTACATCCGGAAAATCCATTTAACTAAAATGTCCAGGTGTAAAACTGTCCGTTGAGTTTTTTTTGTAGCCTTTTGTATTACATCAAAGAGCTAAAGCAAGCCACCCCTGAGGAGACTTTCTAAAGGTTGTTATCATTGATTGGCTGCTTAAGGAGGGATACATTCCCTTTAATTAAGTTTTATGAATATAGCACTAATTTCCCACAAAAAGCATTCTTGTACCACAAAGAAAACAAGCACTTTTCTTTTGGCAAAAAACTTGATGAGTAGAGACACAAACTTTACACCTTTATGTTAAGAACCAATCATCTCTTTACTGTTATGGTTGTGGGAACACAAAAAGGCAAAACTAACAAGGAGACAAAAACACCATCAGCACTGAGTAATTGTTTGGGGGGTCAATGCCCATGGCTTAGAAATACGTGGCTCTTCAGGAATGAACCATTTTCTGATGTTTTTCATAGAGCTTTAAGAAAAATATTCATAGTTCTATACATAGCTGACAAAAAAATAGATATATATACGTTAATGTAAAGTCAGTCTTTCTTTATTAAATCATTCTAGTTATGAACAAATTCTATGGAACATACCAGCTTGTAACGTGTGACAAATCCATTAAATAAGAAAAACTAGTGAGAACTGTGATCAGATCTCCTCAGTACACAAAGGAAATGGACATGGGGGCCTTTTCCCTCTCTATCAATGAGTCAGACAGCTAGTGATTGCAGCACTTTACTGCAAGACATCACATCAACCACAGCCTCTTTATCTGCTGTGCAGCAGCTGCTTAACATCTTAGCTGTGACACACACACAACACAGTTCACTATCTGAGGAGGTGAGACAGAGCTTTTTATTACTCGGGAGTCCAGCTAGGACTGAAAATATTACCTATTAAAGAGAATTTTACCACTTTTCTTTGCTCAATAAATTGCACTAGACTGTGACACAATAAGAACAAGAGGTGGGGTCTGTATGTCTTTATATCTTTATTGCTCTCTGGGAACAAATTCAGAATGAGTGTGCGAGCTAAACTTTCAAGGACACTTCCGGAGGAAAAAAAATTCCAGATATCCTCAAGAGTAAAGCTCATACTGTATACCACTAAATGTATCAGGCAGTAAGTCTGCTTTCCTACACTCCTCCATTTTAATGTCCTCTTGAATAATTAATTATTAAACTTTTGTGTTTCGGTTGAAAGTAATTAGAAAGGGGAGTGATGCCATCAGTTATTTATAATAAGCCATTTTAAAAAAGACACAGCTTTTTTGTCTCTTGCTGTGTTGTTACAGCTTGTTTATACTTTCAACATACAGAATTACTAAATAGGTCTGTGTTAATCTGGGTAAACTATGCTGACATTGTGAGAACAGATAAGGGACAAAACCTTTCAGTCTGATCAAGTCAAATCATAATCACCAATTAAAATATATATTCATTTAAATTCAACTCAGAAATACTTTATTTACCCCAAAAGGAAATTACATGTTGTAGTAACTCATATGTAGCTTCAGTCGGTATATGGATGCTTTGTCACAGTTTGTTGGTATGTTTAGATGCATGTTTAATGTATCACTTCATAAAGGATGAGAAGTGTTAGACCCTGTAGACTCTGATTACATTCATGCAGACTATTATGAGTACAGATGGAGATGCTTTCACCTTTCTACTCTCATGTACCAAATCTAATCTAACACTGCCCTAACACAAGACATATAAAACATCAAAACATGCCAGCCCATAATTAAACCTAAAGCTTATTCAGGGTGGTTACTTGACCTAACAGGTCTTTCTTCGGACTATGGATAAAAGTCGTTATTACATACACAAAAAAAAAAAAAAAAACTAAGCAGAAGGCTCTGGCCCAGGTTCAGGACGTACTGGCTCAGAGACAGCTTTTTCTAACCACTTTTCCGCTATAGCTCATGCACATTTTAACCCTACAGGATATCAGGAGATTAGCTTATGTGTTGATGTGATGTCCTGCATTTTTCTCTATAAAGTTTATTTGTAAGAGTTGACAGCTTTATTGAATATATGGAATTTGTTAAGGTTATTACTCCTCTGCATTTAGCGTGAAATAGCTGGGAGAGAAACTGCTCTTGAGGCTGTCGTTCTGCACTGGGAATCGCTGGAATGTTACTTTTGGGACTTGGATGAGTTTCTGGTCAGAACAGATTATTTGAGTCTTTTGTTGCTGGTTGACAAATAATATCAGAGTGAACAGGGACTGGACTATGGTGGTGGATTGTAGGGAAAAATAACTGTGCTAAAGGGGATTTATTTTTCATTTATTGGTATATCTTTGTTCCAATCCATGCATATGCCAATAAGATTTGGTCAACAATATATATGTTAATAAAGTTGGGTTCTGGAGCTAGATTCTGGATCATTAGTGCCGAACCTGAAAGTAAAAAGGCCACCAAGTAACCTCTGGAGGCCTTTTTAGAACATTTTATAGGCAGGTTTATTAGGAGGGAGAAAGCGTGTTAAACACGGGACTTATTGGATTAATTGGACTTATTAAAGAAATTATTTAAAAGTACTGAGTGAGAGTGCCTATGAGATTTCTGGAGGTAGATCTGTTGATGTCCAGTAAAATGTTTCTCATCCACAGTTTTTTAGCAAACCCTCAGGAGATACGTAACAGTGGACATGCAGGTATAGGTGATCATCAGTGGCAACTAATATGTAGACTAGAAGCAAGGTAATTCAACTATGTGTGGACCAAAAAGCTGGTGATCATGATTGTAACATTCTGCTTCATGGGTAAAATTGCTTAAAGTGGCTGAAGATTTAGGATCTGAGACAAAAGTTTATTTCTAATTCTGCTAACCTGGAAACCAACCTACACAAAATGCATACTCAACTGCAAATAAGTAAAACATAGCTGTGGCACATATGGAAAGCTGATAATTTAGCCATTTTATCTGTTGTAGCTGCGCCTTCCATCTCTGATTTAAACAAATAATTGGAGGTCTGTAATGACTTTTAGGTAAACTCAGATACTAAGATATGTTATGTAGACATACACTTTTCTAATAATCAGCTGATCTATTGCACAAAAAAATACTGTGATTACATGCATGTATAAAGGCAGGCTAAAGCAAGTTCATGTTCATGCAAATTACATGTAACTATACCATTATAGATCTATTTCTAAAGAGCCTGTTCACATCAACACACACAGCCATAGAACACTCCTTGGACTTTCTTATTTGATGGCTTTATTCATTAATTAGGGGAATAGCTACTTTTAGATGATGCTGTGTAGAAAAAACAAACACAGTCAGCAACAGTTTTGATTATTGGCTCAGGAATTGGCTTCACTCCTTTGTATTTATTTATGTAGAAAAGCATAATGCTTTTATGTGTAAGTATTGTCCCCTGTTTGTTCTTTCCAAAATTTGGTCACAACATGTAACCTTTTTTTATGCCTGTGGGTGAGGTCTTGATCGAAGTGGTTATGGAAAACATTTTTTTAACATTTGTTTTAGGAAGAAAAAGTAAATTGTTTTTCAGAACTATTGTAACACATCTATTCTACTTTTTTCAGATAAATAGACACATGACATAAAGGAACTGTCACTTGCCACTGATTGAGGAAAGAAAAAATCTGAAGACATATTTAGCCTCCATTTACTTATTTGGTACACCAGTTTAGTTGCTAGTGAACACAAGACAATCACATAATAATAAAACATTTTATTTAACAGCCCTTTCTGGATACTAAAGGTCACTTCACAGAGAATAAAAATAAAAATACAAAAATACAAATACAGGAGCATAAAAACAGTTATGGGGAAGGACAAGAGCAGTGTATTTACAAATAAGTGAGCTGTAACAGATGGATTTTGAGTCTGGTTTTGAATAAGGGGAGAGAGTCAATACTGTGGATATCAGGATGGAGGGAGTTCCCTCCTGATCTCCACTGAGTGACTTCACATAGAAGCAACACAAAAAAATCTAGGAGTCTAGATTTGGTGATGACAACTTGCTAAATTTTAAACTGCACATCAGACTAAGGAGAAAATGAGATTTAACTATATCATGGTCTTTGTTCTAAATGTGTGCTTCATTAGTTCATTCATTTGATTTAATTTCTTACTTCTTTTGGTAGATCTAATATATACATATATACACACATGTTTTGTGAAGGATCAGTATATCAATATATATCTATTAATAGACAGACAGACTGACTGATGGAAGGAAGGAACTGCAGGCGATAGTGTGCACCAAGGGGCCTCCTCTTACTACCACACAAGACGACCTGATGTTAAGCTCACATGAGATTGGGCATACTAGTTTCAAAAAAGCAACAGAAGTTTAAACAACCATTCATTAAATCTATCCAATATCATTTGTGAATGGTTGTTAAACCATGAAGCAGATGGACTAAAGCAGTAGAAAACCATACACATAATGTGCCATTTCAGTCAGTTTAGAAGGCTACACAAAATGTTCACAGTAACAGATTACAAAACTTTGGTGGATTGGTTCTGATTTTAACAGCTAAACAGTTTGGTTTAATTAATCCATCTTGCCTGCCATGAATGGCTCTGGTTGATGCTGACAGCGGTGTCATAGTTAAAGAAGACACTTTGGGTTTCTTGGTACAGACTGTGAATTCATGGCTAAGTGCCAGTCTCATTGCTGACACTGTAACCACAGTATACCTATCATCTGATAGCTGATTCCAGCAGGAAATTTCTCAAAGCTCAAATTATTTCAAACTTCTTCCTTGAACATAATGAATGAGTACTCTAATGGCTTATACAGTACAGTCACCATCTCAATCTGACTAGTTTTGGGATGTAGAGGAACGGGCAAATAACAGGATGAACACATAGCAAACAAATCTGCAGCAGCTTCTTGATGCTGTCATGTTTAAATGGACCGACATATCTTAGAGATGTTTCCAACACCTTGTTGTATTTATACCACAAATGATCCATGTAGCACAGAAAGCAAAAAACAATAATAAATCTACGTCTCCTGACATGATGTGCTTAATAAAATGGTCAGTGAGTGCAAATTTCTAAACAGTCTCCAAACCTTTGTTTCACTTCCAGAGGCTTATTCTGCTTGCCTGTTTACAACTACCAACTCATTTCAGCATTGAACACAGTCTAAACTGAAAAGCTTTTAACCAGAAGCAACTATGTTGTTGAGAGTCTGTTTGGACAAGTCACAGAAACTAAGGACAATAAAAGTCAGTGCCAGAGCATGCTTTCCAATCTTCAGGGAACAGATTTTCATAACATCATCTTCTTTTTTTCTTTACTGTTTCTAAAACCAAACCATAGTGTATTTGTAGATATGACAATTTTCAAGTTTGTGACCCAAACTGTTCCTCAGCTGGTGTTGTTTTGAAAACTGTATTGATAAGCATTTGTGATCATTTTCTCAGTCTACAAATCTTTCATCCTCTATCTCCATGGAGACATTCCTTAACATCACACTCTGTTGGTGAGAATGTCTCACCTCATAAAGGCTTTGCACAGTTAAACACAAAACGGACAAGTTTGGCTTTCCACTCTCACATGTTGTCTTTTGCCACAACACACACAAAGTTGGTTTTATTATTCTTGAGCCCAGATGTGTTTGTACAAAGCACTAACCCGCTGATGTTCAAGAAAAGGCTTTTATCTGCTTTGACCAAAAATAGACCTGCCTAGCATCAGAATAAAACCGTTGTGGAAAGCCGACAGCCCTTCAGGTAGAATCGCTGTGACTTCATGTCAGAATTAAATTACTCGGTTTAATTTCAAATTAGATAAAGAAACACAGTTGGAAACAAATCCCCCTCTGCTGTCGTAACAGATGGCCAAGCCAAACAAAGACATTAAGTCATTTAGTCACGATTTACAGCAGTACTCTGGCTGAAATAGATTTCATTTGATGCTGCAGGCCAAATATGCACTGAATAAAAGAAAACTCAATCACTACGTGCAGTGGTGTACAACTGAATTGGTACCAAACACATGCTGCCTGCCAAAACTTGAGATGGACACTGATATCTCATCAGTGGGGTCTTTTTGGAGAGTGTGTTAATGTTGTTAGAGAAAAACACTACAAGCCGTTTGTGTTTTATTCAACCTACCACTGAGGGCTAAGGCTACTGCCATTGATTGTAGCCACTTAGTGCTACGTGCAACACAACAATGCCAGCAGCTGCAAACTCTGACTTTCTCTAAAATTTGTTTGCTCAATTATCTTAATAGTAGATAATAATGTTTTTTTTAATAAGATAAGTCTAATTTTATTGATAATCTGGAGGCAACATCTGAGATCATAGTAGTGGTAAAGAGAAAAACCTCAGGGTGTGATTAAAAGAATAAAGTGTAAAAAAACATTGCAGAGCTTTTTAGTTAGTTGAGCATTACAGACATACTTTAACAAATGATTTTCTCAGAAAACTTTTAAGTGATTTCTCGAAGGCTACAGGTGGCTTGGTTAAATGTTTTATGTTTCCTGCATGTCCTCGAGACTTCTCTGCGAGGATAAACAGCATAATTCCTGAACATAGTTCATAAGCACTGTGCTGGCCACTTGGCTTGGCCACCTGTAACACATTGTGAAAAATTGTGTTTTGATTATGAACGAGTGAAGAGGCCTGAAAGGTTACATGTAATGCCCGTGATCTGCAGACACAAGACTTGCTACATAAACAAAAACATTTGGACCGCAGTCACCGTTACATTGGAGAATGAGTTTGGAAAAACTTTGTCATAATACAGTTTTTCTTTTTTTTGTCTTTGTGTTCAAAAATGCAATATTTTGTGGCTTGGAACTAAACACCTTATTACACGTTCTTTTGCAAAAGCATGCTGAATAAACCTTCTGTGTGCCAAAGTAAATCAATTTCACTTTATTTGACTCCTGGTGGTTTATTGCCTGCATATCTGTCAATGCAGGATTGCTTTTGAGAGAATGTGCTGCACTGTAGTTGATATGAAAGATAGAATTACCATTATACATGTGAAGGTGGAAAATACAATGGTAGCAGAACTTGCTTAATTGCCTGTTTTTTTTTTTTTTTAAGTAGCCATTTACAATGCAGCAACTCCATACATTAGATATCTAGACATATTGAATTTCAGAGTTCAAACATAGTATCAGAATGGGGAAGAAACAGTATCTCAATGGCTTTGAACATATCGTGGTTGGTGTTGTCAATTAGGCTGACAGAATATGTGTTTACAGAGAAGAGTCTTAAAGAGTGAAAATATCAAGCAGGTAGCATTTGCGTGTTTTTATTGTCAAGAATCAAAGGAGCAATTGCACACTAGTTTGGGGTGATAGAAGGCAGCAGTAGCTAAATGACTCTCTCATGATCATTAATGTATGCAAAACACTATTGCTTAACTTATAATACGTTGAGTCCTGAAGCAGACAAGCTACAGCGGTAGAGGACGATACTGATTGGCAGTCATTTGCACAGCCTTCAATGGCTGCACTAAACTAGTCAAAAACAAATTTGAACAATTGGGTCTTTTTCTCAACCACAATAGTGTGGTTAATCTTGCTCACCATGTCAGTCCCTTTGTTTCTCTTACACCGATATACCCTTCTTCTGATAAGTACTTTCACCAAAAAATGCACCATGTCTTATACCTCAACCCTACTTTCAAACTGCTTTCTTGAACATGGCAGTGATTTTATTCTACTCCAATGACCCCAACAGTCATAAAATCTTTGAATCTGGCCCAAAGGGATTTCCTTGGCATAAGCCAGATTAATAGGTGTTGTTCAATTTTAATTCTACACAGTATCCATCTGGAAAGGCTCCTATGGAAAGTGTTTGAAAAATGGAGGGACATTCAGTACAATTCTTTGAGCTGATTGGGTAAATCACCAAGTGGTGCCTACCTCCCATGTCAAGCTTTTAGCCAATCATAGCAGTAGTAGCTGGGATGTATCAAATTCTTGATTTGTTTCACAAATAGTGAAGTTAATGGATAAATCAGACTTTTACCAAATCTGGTCAGGAGGAAACATTTTTCTGTACGACAAAGGCACGTATTGTATCCTTTCGCTCATTTTTCAAAAAAGAATTACGTAGAGGGTATACCAGCTAAAACTGGTGCAGCCATGTTTGTCTTACTTCAACCGTCCACTTCTGGTTGACATCATACACGTCACAGCATGTCATTGGTTGGAAAGATTTCTTTATCGAGGTTAATGCATCTATTGGCTTCGGGCAGGATGGTTTTTTTTGAAGTTTTTGAATTCACAAATCTCGCCACAGTTTCTCTTGCTTGCTGGTTAGAAAGGGATATCTACATGTTTAATGCCTTGGTAACGAATCTGTTAGAATGTTATGTCATTACTTTAATATGGACCATGTCTAAGGAATGTTTAATACAACCTGATGAAACTCCTGGTTGGCAAAAGAGGGCCTACAATTAGCAAGGGATTCCTTTTAAGATATCTGGTAAATGTATGTAAAGCTTCTCTTTCAGTATCTGGCTTGAAACACTTTTAAAGAAATTCATTTAAACCAGCACATCAAAAGGTAGATAATTGGACCATGATGTTTATGTGTTTCCTCACATAGACTGTTGTTTTTCACTGCATATCTGAAGGATGAGGTTCATTCTTTAAATTTTCCCTTTTTCTCTTTAATTGTTTTTTGGAAGGACAACTTGTTATTTAGGATTATGGCCTCTATTCAGTAACAAGCTCTGCTGTTATTTCCTTCTTTTGAGATCAGACAAATTAGAGACTACAATGGGTCTATTTTTATTGGTCATGTAGGCCATGATAATTTAATCCTCTGCCTGGTACATTACTTCTACACAAGTGATTCCAAAAGTAGGGGTCATGGAGGGCTGCTATTTGTTTGTAAGACAGCAGGGGAAGACAGAAGACAAGCCTCAGAATTTGAATACATTCAGGAATATGATTACTGATAGCATATTTTTGCTGCTCTCATTGAATAAGTTGTCATAAATAAAGATAGCTGCTGCTGTCATAATTATATCATTGTAAGTGATTCATTTTTATAGGTCTACTTTATTTCTTCACAAAATATTTAACCGTTTGTTTTTTTAGAGGCTTGTAGAGGGTCTTCACAATTTCTTCCAAAAGGTTAGACACTTTTTAACAATAGTTTCTGTTTAATACCTATGTTTTATGTTTATTTGTGAAGCCCTTTGATTGAGTATTCATTCTTGGGCTGTAAAGAACATTCATAGTCAAGTAATTACCCAGTATTGTGTCAACAAAGGAGAGACAAGTCAGCAAAAACCTTTCAAGCATGGTTTTTGTAATCAAAAGCCTGTATAATTTCTTTAGCATAATCTAATTAGAAATAATGCAATTAAGGTAACAGAAAATTGGGTTTGAGCAGCAAAGGTTGATTCACAAAGAGGTATAAGCTCAAAACCTAGCATACAACAGAGTATCAACAAGGAATGATTCAATTCAATTCAGTTTAATTATATAGCACCATTTCACAATACATGTTATCTCAAGGTACTTTACAGAGACAATTCAATCAAATCACACAGTCAGATTAGTTAAAAGTTTTCTATCGAAGGAAAACCAGCTGATTGCTTTGACTCATTGACTCGACATCAATCCCTCATACTGTAGTGACAGTGGAGTGGAAAACTCCCTATTAACAGGAAGAAACCTCCAGAAGAACCAGGCTCAGTGTGACCAGCCATCTGCCGAGGCCTCCTAGGTTCAATGATCCATCTCTTAGTTCCTGTCAAGTCATTTCTTATAGAAATTACTTTCTGATGCCTTTAATTCCCGATCTATAATTGTGCTTTTATACTTTTATTTAATTCCCATTTCCGTGTTCTTCATTTTTATGAATTCAGTGCAACATTTACTTTCATGTGCAAAGAAAAAGCCTGTAATAAAAAAAAGAAATGTTTAGAAAAATCCCAAAACCTATAGATCTAGATCCCTTCCAAGGAGAAGAGGAAAGTATGGTTCCCTTCCTTTTTATACAATTCATCACACATGCTGCTCAAGCGGGAACAAATGAAAAAGATTCTGTTTTTCTTAGGAACAAAACATTAAATGTTTAGGAACCCATGTTGTATACTACCAAGCACTTGATTCTACACTAAAATCTGTTTTTTATTCCAAGTGTATATTTCTTTGGGTTTCAAAATGCAAAAAAACCAAATCAGCCTGAGAACCGTTTGAGTAACGACAAAGAACGCATGGAATCCAAAACAAGTCCAACATTTATGGTTTGAAGCCTCAACTTTTATATATCTCCTCAATTGATCGTGAATCCATCAGTGCATTTGGGGTGTAGTGTTTGGCAGGCATGAAATCTGAACCCATGTCATGTTGCTTTCAGCATCTCCAGTAATGACAAACGAACACACACGTACTCAAAAGGAAAAAGTTCTTGCACAGCCAACCACTCACTCATAATCACACAACCATCCAAACAAACCCTGGTGGGACGTAAAAGCATTATTTTGCCATTACTCTGCTTTTCTCAGGGGGTCCTCTGATAAACATTTGCTGCTTTCAAAATATCTTCACCTCTCTGATCCAACGAAAATGTTATGCTGACTTGAAAAGACACAGAGAACAGCAGCAATACACACTTATTCACATATATATATATATATTTCTTTAATTTTAAATGGTTTATAAATATGATTTATAATCCATTTTCTTCATTTGGATTACAGGGAAGGTTTTAGTAATTATATAAATTAATAAACAGTAATGCAATGTTGACTTTAGGTGGTGTAATGCTTCCAGGAACAGGCGTTTCTTTTACACAGCTGGAGCTTACATATGAGGCTTTAATCACGCTTTAATCAAAGATACAACTCAGTTTGAAAGGGGCGTGTGTTTATAGAAGTCCAAACACTATACAGGCACTTTGCGGTTGAGTTTGCCATCCTTTACTTTGATGTGCCCCCACCCCACCACTTTCAGCTACCTCATTCATGTTGTTTTAGTGGGAAATTTCACAGTTGCACGGTCCGGTTGTTAAAGGGGTCATTTTCCCACAACTTCAGTGGATGTTACATTTATGTAGACTCCATTATTTTGGTACTGCCGTAAATTCAGGTCCAAAACCAAACTGTGACAGAAACACCTGGTTTCAAGTGGGTATTTCTTAGTGAGAAGCTTCCCTGCAATTAAATTCTATGTCAACAGAGATTTCTGGTATGCACTATCATTTTAGGAATTTTTATTTTCACACAAAAACACTAAGGTGACTAAAAATTGTAGAAACTATGCCAGGCATATATGGTACTGCAAAGATCTTGATCGCAGTGTTAGATTTCTCTGTTTTATATTTTTATTGATTTGTATACATGTATAAATAAAGATGCTTACATTACTAAAATAAATCCCACAGTCAGACCAGTAGTTTAGTGTTTTCCCAAACAAAACAGAAGACAACTATAAGTAATAATAATAATAGTATTCTCAGGTAACCCAGTAATCACATTTACCTTACATGCACAGCACTATAAAAGTTTTGAAAAACAAAACACAGAGTAATAAAAATTAAAACTCTAGGCAAAGATTGTGTGACCAAAATACTTAATATTTGTTTTTAATCTTGTTAGTATCCAGTTTGGGGTGATGCCGCTTTTTTTTCATAAAAGTGCAGCTTTTTTGCACTGAACATGTTGATCAGTCATGAAGTGTATTATTAACTTTCTTTTAAAGAAACACAGAAGCAGCTTTGTTTTTTTTACCTCTACATTTCTTTGATTGATATTCAAATGGTTCATTTTCTTCAATTAATGGAGAAATTTACAAGGCTTTTAAATGTTAAAACCTTCTGACTTATCTCTTCCATCCTGTACTACCATCAGGAATAACAGGCCACCTAAACATCTCTCTTTAATTAGGTGACAGAGGATCTGAGCTGGTTTATTTTTGTTACTCCCGCATCTAAAGCTGAGCAGCAAACTGATAAGGCCAAGGTCTTCCACTTAAAGGCTCCTTACCAAGAAGTCCTCATTGTCAAACGCAGAGGATTTCAGAGATCTTCTAAATATTTTTGTTATTGTATTAGTTTTTTTCTTTCTTTTTGTGGAGAACTTTAATTTCTCTTTCTCATTTTGAATTTTTGTTGTATAATCATGTTTTACAGCCTCTTTTTTTACCATTAGTGGTCTTCAATTGTGTTGTTTTCACTAGTTTTCCTTTTGTGTGTATGCTTGTTTGTTTTTCCCAGATTCTGGTCATGTTGTAAGAGTACATAAGTTCTCATTTTTAAGACAAAATCCACCTAAATCTAACAACACAGGAATGAGCATGTGTGATTATCTCTTGCTGTTTTAATTTTGAATAATGCAGTGGTAATCTGTTTGTTTTTGTCAGCTTTCTGCAAAGTGTCAGATGGGATAAGCACCAGCCCTCCACAGCCCACATAAAATGGTTTTTAAGGGATTACCAGTGACATGTTCCAGTTTTTGTTTTACAAATTAAGCACTTTGGCTTTATATCTTTTACTTAAGTGAAGTAGCACCTATATTGCCCCTGTGTTTACTGAATGAGCAATGGATATAGCATGTTTAGAAACAGGAAATTTTAGACATACTTTACCTTTTTTTTTACAACTTCAGACAAAATAAAATAATAGTTCGGAATCGTTTGCCTAAAGAATAAGAAATTTCATTTACTCAAAGGGCCAAATCCTTAATTCTGATAAATGTTTAGGCTAATAATTCCACAAAGTGATAGCAAGAGACACTTTTCATCAGCTATCGGTAATAGTAATAACTTGTGGGGGCTGACAGGTGTACTCGGGCAGGAAACAACCAAAAGACAACCCAAATGAATGATACAAACTTCAAAACACACAAAAAAAAACAAACAAATTGTTATAAATGACATATGAAATGCTGCAATCACAATACTGCATAAATGTGTGCAATACTTTGTGTGTGAGAATACCAGTGTGCTAATTCATTCCTTCGTCTGATTGTCTACAATATCACACCTTACCAGGAAGGTTCAGATAACTGTTTGGTAATCATTTCGTCATAATCAGGTGGCGCCTTTGCATTGCAGTTAGATTAGAAAATACAAACTTAATGAATAAAACCTTTGTAATATTGATATACCACTTAAAGGTCAATACAACATCGATAACACTGCATGTCTCTTGTTCTAGCTAATGCACTAACCCACACAAGAGAAGTGGCCTTTGAGAAAAAAAAGAAGGGTGAACCTTTTCAAAATAACAGCCTGACCTTTGGATTAAGTCTGTAGCATTAAAATGGATGTGGCCAGGGGCAATAAAAATGGCAATAAAATACAAATACATACTCTGGTTTGAAGGTATGGGGTAGGAAATGTTATATATACACACACAAAAATTAATAAATATATATATAATTTGGGGTTAAGAATTTATCAATTTGGATATTTTATAATAAGTCTATGAACTAATTTAGATCTATTTAAGATTCTTCACTGCTTTAGCATAATTTTGTACCTGCAGTCTATTGGTTGAAAGTTTGGCGTTCCAAAAGTAAAGAGAGAATATATCAACAAGGAAATTATTATGACTGGCTTATCAGCATGTTACATTTCAAGTTGTCTGGTCAAAGCACTGCCATGATGAACGGCTAAAAATGTTGTCCAAATCACTAGATTTATTCTCCAATTTAAGAACAAATCACAGCAGACTGGAGTCATAATGTTCCTCAAAGGCAGATTTTTTTTTTATCCAGTTCTGCTTTCTCTGTTATTGTTCAGGTGTTTTGTATCAAAGTCACACTGACTGTACATCATCAGTGATTTTATGTTTATTTTCACAGTTTAACAAACCAAGTTTTATGGCAAAAAAAATGCATCAACTCAGCAGGATTTACACTAAGATTGTTTTTCTTTAGAGGAATCATACACACAGCTGATCTGCACTTATATAATCTTTATATAACAAACAATAAAACATTTTTACTTAAACCTGTTAGCCTGAATTCATATGTTGCACAAATGTTCCTCAAAGCTGAGTATTCCTATGCATGTACAGTGATGCCAATTAAAAGTATTTGCTCCAAAAAGAGCTCCTATGTTTTTGCTTTTTATTCTCACTTAAGCCTTTCAGATAACAAAACCAGTTTTATTACCTGACAAATGTAGACCAAGTAACACAAAAGCAGTAATGCCCTTTCTTTCTTAAATTATAAATGATCTGTGATTAAAACTGTTATTTAAAGTAAAAAGGATGACTAATTAGCTATTTTGAAAATTAGAAAATCCGCCAAATACACCCTTTCTGACAAATAGCAACCTAACATGCTGCTGGATGCAAGGAAATTTGGATGGAAAAACAATACAGTCTCTGATATTTAGCAGTCATAAAATATTCCCAAACCATTTCAAGGTCTTTAGGAGATGAGTAAACTACAATGAGCCATTAGCCACAAATAGAGAAACATAGACAAACATATGAAGCTCTTTAAGCCTGATTTGTCTCAGTCAAGGTCAATGCTTATAACTCAACAAATTAAAACAGACTGATCAAAAAATGCATGAATTGGAAAGTTTACACCTCAAAACCACCTATATCAAAAATGAGTACAATTGTCTCTTTAACATTTAAAAAAAATCATACTATCAAATCTATAAGATAAAACAAGTATTTGGAGGGTAAGTATCCTGTCACATTTGATATAAAATGAAGAGATTATTAAAAAATAAATAACACACCACTATTAAAAGCTAATGATGATTTTGTGATGCTTTACTGATAAAGGACCAGGCGACTGTCATAATTGACAGAAAGAAGAATTCTTCTATTTACAGGCAAATCCTGAAGGAGAAAGATCCTTCCATCACTTATGACCTTAAGCTCAGCTGGACTTTTGAAGTACAATGATCAAAAGTACCAGCAAGATGATATTTTAATACGTCAAATAAAGTCAAAAGGGAAGTCAAAAGGACAGTTTCATAAAAGGCCTAGTTAAAGTCTAGACTTTTTTCTGATTAAAAGGCTATATCATGATAGTCGACCAGAATTGCATCCCGAAAAACAATACAATGTGGCTGGATTAAAAAAAAATAAAAAGCCAGTTATTACAAATAAGTAACAGCAGCTGTTGCAGCTAAAGTTGTTGGGGGGGACACATACCTCTACAGCCAGACTGATTTTAAAGATTACCCTAAAGGACTTATTATCCATCCTTTCCTATACCTCTACCTACATGCATTTGCAGGGCTTCAGGGAACTGTTGCACCAATGGGGGAGATGGAGATAAATTTATAGAATTTATTCAGGTTGTCTCTGTTTGATATCTAAAGTTCAGAAATATGCCTGAGTAATGGAACAAAACAAAAATACCATTGTTTCAATTATTTACTATTCATCAAACTAAAAAGTACAACAGAAATGACTCGTATCAATGTTCAGATGAACAAAACTGTGACAAAACGCCTTTTGCTCAGACTCAGAACATCTTTTACGGGGAGTGGCATTTTTTATAGTTCCGCTACTTGAGTTCTTTTAGCCAACTGTTGGTCAGCAACAGCTTGTTTATGTGAACTCAAGAGAGGAATCTTTCCTTTTGGCCCGCTGCTGCTCTTTCCCTCTGAGCAGCCGGGTCAAAGCACTCAGGCCCAGTTTTGGGGGAAGCCAGCACCATCTGAATTGCAAAGAAAATAGAAAATCTACTTCGGACTGAGGCCTAACTTTATGATAACACATAATTAATCGTTTGGAATCTGTTGGCGCAATCAGCTGTAGCTTTAACCCCGCACCTCGATGTAATTACCAGTTAAGGACAGAGAATGTGAAGCGTGTTTTGAAGATTGGAAGGGGGGGCTCAGAGTTGCACCACATGAACAAACATGAGAGGAAGTGTTTACAGCACGTCTGGAGGGAGAATATTGTGTATCGGATTTTTGTGCGTATTGGAGGATGCTTGGTTTGTTGATCCGCTTGTGGCACTTTTTGAAATGAAAGCTTTATCTTTAAAAGGAAACAAACACTGTAGAAAAGATTGGTGTCTGTGTTTTACTCTGTAGATTTCTCTGGGGAGATTGTGTCTGGACAGAGAGTGTCAGGTTCAAGTATATGCACATCTGTAAGGAAAGCATCACTAGAGTCCTAAATTAGGTTTGCTAGAATAACAATATTAAACATGCGGAGTATCTGTGAACATAGAACAATGCACAACGGTTAGCTAATTGCATTGTCTTTTCAACTGGTTTCTCGCACCCATTGAGAAACTCACAACTCAAATAAATGATCAGCTTGTCATTAGGGTTCGACAGTTTATTTTTACAAATGAGTTTAATTTTAATCTCTAAATCTCTTTTCTCAAGTAGATTTTAAAAATCTTTGTGCCTTCAGATTTCCAATTTGTTTTCTGCTGGTATCTGGATTCACAGAGCAGGTGACAGTCCAGGAATGTTGTTTCATCAATGGTTGCTGTGGTAGAGCAAATAAAGCTCTCTCTCTGCAGGCCTGAGGACCACCAACGTCTTAAGAGTAAACATGGAATAAACAAGATGCTTCAAAGGAAAACGGTTTGAAACAGGAGTGCAAGGAAAACAAAGGGATAAGTGACCAATAAAATTCCTACTGTCCACCTCAGTTCTTTTAAAGCAAACTTACTTTCCTTCGTCTTGCACAAGAACTACAGAGGAATTCTGTTTCTTCGTTTTCCAATAATATACAACAATTTTAGCTTTAAATTAAGCATTTGCAAAACTGAATATCATAAAATAAAAAATGTCTAATTTACCCATGAAAAAAGTCAGGAGAAATTTCTAGGAGGGCTTTCTTTGGCATACAAAGATACCTCATGCATTTAATATAAAACAAAAAACGTCGTTGATGCGTCTGAGAAAAAGGCATTTTTTATCCCCTGGACATTAATAGTTAGATTTTAAGGTTAACCTACCCCTGTTTTGTCTTTGATCCAATAAAACTGATTACAGGTTATGAACTTATCATCTATTTACAAAAAACATCCATGTGAAATCAGACATATATTTCCATGTCTTGTTTTTTATATTTTTATATGTTACAACAGTCTGAATATACAAAATACATACAGTTGGTCTACTTTTAACTTTTCAACCTTGAACTGAATATATTTAAGTTTTGAATTATATAAACAGATGCTTTCTCCTATATAGAAACGTTTTTTGTATATTCATCAACCTTTTTACTTCTCATTGCTCTGTATTTCAATTTCACTGATATACAGACTTGGTTAATGAATTAGTACAGAGTTTTCTGTTTCTCTCCTAATAAAGTTATCGAGGTGAGCTACTGTAGATGGATTAAATGGAGTCCAAATTTGACCGGAGATGTTTACAGGGAAAAGAGGCCTTCATGCAGGGTCGGTGCTGAAATGTGTTGCACAGCAGGGAAGCTTTTGTTACAGAGTTGAGGTTTCCCTGTGATGTTAATTAATGTTAGCAAATGACAAGAGCTATTAGTGGCTTTTAGTTTCGCAATGTCCTAATGGATGTGCACTGCTTGAATTGATTTCCTTAGACTGACATTTGATCTTAATAATTAGCCTGTGTTTGGAACATAATTTCATTTTAATAAATGGGGATTTAAATTGGTTCAAGTGGTTTTGGGCTGTTGTGACTTGAACTGAGTTGAAATGATTTGGTTGTCCTGAATTAAGAGCAAAACTGGGTTGATTTTTTTTGTATAATCTTTGGTACAGGTTAGCAGTAGCTAGCAAAATACTATATTTTCCATCTATAATGTAGACAAAGACTTGAATGATAAGATATACTTTATATTTCAGTACAGATATATTAAAAGTCAGACATTTATTATGACTGCAGTTCCTCCAATAACTCTCCAGTTCGGTCTGTAGTCTCAGTCATCTTAGTCTAAGTGTAGCCTGAAGTTTTAACTTTGATGTTGCAGTTGAAAATTAATAATGGCTAAAAAAAACCATAAAGTACAGTACTTCACCATTTCAAATGCTGTCAAACCAAGAGCCTTTAAAAATATTTGAACTGTCCCAAATGTACCAAAACTGAAGCTTAGCATTATTTGCTATTGTTCATATATTAAATTAATTTCTTTACACTCTTGCATGAAAGATCCTGCAGAAGGAACATCACTCATGTTGTATGTCATGAGTTCTGTTTTACATCCAGAGGAGATCAACATAAGTCTCATGCTTAATGTGAAGATTTACACGCACCAAGCGTCCAAGAGGCAAAAAAAAAAAAACAGCTGTGTTTTCTCAACATTTTTCTTACAAAATTTGATGAGTGAGTTTCATGGTCATCATAACAAGTTATATTAAGCAAAAAAGGAAAATAAAAGGAGGTAGGTCTTCATGTTGTGGATTCCGTCCAGAAAGTTCTATAGCTCGCATATGTGCAGCTGTCAACAGGATTTGCAGGATTTTGTTTAAAATGTCATAAAACATAGAAGTAAAAGATTTTTTTTTTTTCCTAAGAAGAGAATTGACTCGAGACTCATGATCTCAGAAGATGGTTTTATGTTTTTGTTTCGTGAGCTCTGAAAAATAAATTTAACACAGCTGGATTTCTACATATGACAAAACTATCAGTCAGCAATGTGTGGTCCGCGTAAACTTCCTTTCCTGTTCTTCTTCTCTTTGACCTGATTCTGAACAATCTAAAGGTTTTTTTTTTCTTCTATTTTTTTTCTTGCTAACTGCCCATGTGATGTGCAGTTGAAACCGGATATTTACATGCACTGTAAGAAAATACTTAAAACTTACAATAAATCAGAAAAAAACATTTCCTCCTTTTGGTCAGTGAGGTTTACCAAAATTATTTTCTATTTAATAAATGATGAAGAAAACCTCAAAGAGTAGTTTGGTAATCTTAAGAGGATGTTCATGGTTATAATGTTCTTCCTTTAATAAAGATTTCTTCTTTGTGAGATCATTTCTAGGGACCCGAGAGGAGTTCCTATAGGACATAGAACGGATCTGGCCTTCTTTATCAGCTTGTTGAGCTTCTTTCAGTCATTTGCTCTGATGCTGTTATTCCAGCAGATGATGGCAGAAGAATTCACACTCTCCACAGCAGACTTATAAAAAATATGCAGCCCTTTGCCGCAAACACTGAAGGACCTCATCAAAAAAAAGGAACCTGCTACAAGTTTACATATTTCCGGTTCTAGTTGCAGCTGCTCACTAAAAACGTCACCATCTAATGTGTCTGTGTGATGTTCAGGTTCCCCTGCAAGAGTATTAGAGCCAGCACATTGAATGATAAATATGCGACAAGAGGAAGCGGCAGAAAAAGTCTGTAAGTGAGATTTATCACTTGTTCAAAAGGCCACCAAATTTGTTAGTGCAGCAGACAGGCTTTTATCAGCCCGACTGGGATAAAATACTCCTCCAACGGGGTTGTGTGAGAGTGAGTGTGAGCACGTCTGTGTGTGCGTAGGAGGCAGACTGAAAGAATGAGAGTGAATCGTGGCTCATTTTGTTTTCAAATCCCAGTTTAAAGAACCATTTGTCACTGTTCAACTCTGAGCTGAGGATTTTAGTTACCATGGAAGTTGACAAGCAGAGGGCAAAGGGAGGACAGTCTGATAGAGGGGAAGAAATAATTGAAGAGAAAGGAGGAGAAGAAAAGGAGGGGGGAGAAGTGAGAAGAGGAACATTTAGGCATATTTGGGAGAAATAAAAAGGCTAGAAAGGGGGGATGACACAGAGAAGGACCCCTAAAAGTTAGTAGGTGTGTTAAAGATCGCAAAGATATGGGGTTTGGATGAATAACAGATGAAGTTCGGTGTGAGCATTGGACAGAATGCTAGAGAAGAAGAAAGCAATTCCCAACGAGCTCTGGGTAAGCGCCAGTTTGACCACAACCACACAAACTCTCATTTTGTTCCATCTCATTCTTATCTGTCTCTCCTATACAAACTCCCACACACTGATTTGCAGCAGACAAACTCACAAATACATGTTGTTCTATTTATGCAAAGCCTGTCCAAAAAACAAACCTCATTAAATGTCTATTAATTCCTGTACTGATGTTTGAGCCGAGCTGTTCTGTTGAATCACACTATGGTCCAGCGGCCTTTTACTAAAACCCGTCTGAAAGGGTTCCACTAAAGCACTAAATAAAGTGAACTGTAATAAAAAAAAATGGAAATAAGAAAGTAATCAAACTTTAACAAGTAATTTAACAAATTCTGACACAGTAGCACACTTTGATATTCTATCCCTTCATTCCAATACACATACTTTTATAACAGTGCCTCATTGAAATAACACACATAGGGTACTTCATACATGTGACAGGATATTTACACATAATTTGTTGCATTAATGATGGAGTTATTTCATCTTCTGAGCAGAAAAAGATACTTACATGTTTTTAGAGATTCTCTGGGTAGAGAAAAAATATCAAATTTAAAAATACCCAGATTAAAGTAGACAACCCTCAGAGGTGTCTGAAAATTTTCCACAAAATTGTTTTTGGTTCTTTCTAAATTGGAGGTTTTTCATCTCATATGACATTTTGGATATTGAAACTGAAGGCATGAAACTATGGGAAACTTCAACCAAAGTGTTCTTTTAGCATCATTTGGACTTCATGATATAACAGACATCACCACCCTGTACACGTCAGCCTTGTTGTTGTTTTTTGTTTGTTTGTTTAGAGACATTTGAGACGAGTTCAGTTACTGGTTTACTAGTTTTGTCTTGGTTCTGAGATTTTTAATAACAGTCTGTATATCATGAAAGTCATCAGCCTTGTGACGAAAATCTCTTGCTAAGCTCATTAATTCCCTGAAACTGAACTAAACTTAGCTAATAAGAACAAGTGTTTAACAATATCCTCCAACCCAAATCTTAAGTTTCACTTTCTTCTCTTTCCTTTGCTTTTGGGTCTAAAACTCATCCAAGCAAAGATGGATGTTTAAGTAAACAGAGAGTCCCTGATGCTGGAGTTTGGCCAAACACCACAACCATCGAGGGGCTCAAGCATTCCCCTTTTTATTGCTCCGAAAATGAGTGAACTCTATTCTCATCTCTCCTTCCTCAGTTCATCAGGGACAGCAGGTAGCCAAAACCAAAAGTCTGATTATAATCAGACATGTATGAAAGTCGTTAACGACCTTTGAGAGTACATTTGGCAAGAAAAAGGAAAGATGGGAGAGCTGGAGGGAAGGGGTGGGGAAAAGAAATCCCTGGAATAGCTTGAATTGAGGATTGTTTTTGTTTTATTACTGCTTACCTCTTTTTTTCATTAAAACCAAGGCACCATTTACAGTGATGTTCTATTACTTATAAATAATATATAAGAAATGCAGATCCTGACCGATCTCCGGCTCCTATAAAAGAACATATTACTTTGACCTGAAAATGCATTCCTTTATTTATTTTCATATAGAATTTGGGGTTCAAGATTTAAGGAAATTACTGTTTGAAAAAAATCTCTAGCTCTCAGCATCCCTTTAGCTCTATTAGATTCTTATCACTCTGTCATGGTGACAATTGAAAACCTCTGAACTTTTTCCAGATTCAAATTCTTAACTTTAGGTTTGCCAAACATGTTGCCACAGAAATGAAACACAAATCAAACTTTGTTTATTTTTGTGAAATTAATACTTGTGGGTCCAATCTCAGGGCTGGAAAGAATTTATATAAAACATTTCAGTTTATTTATAAAAAAAAAAAGAAAAAAAGGACAGAAACTTGCATTATGTGTCCCAGGAAATCAAGATCTGTTCATATAAAGATGTTTAGAGAAAAGACTGAAGGTTTTGCGACTTGACAAGTTTGACATCTAGTTGCGTGCTTTCTGACTATAAAGATAAAAAGAGATGTTTATGAATATTTTTGAATTAATTAAACATTTTACAAACATTTTTTTCTCAAATACCTAAACCCAAATCTGATCACAAAGCGTCTTTATTCTCTTTTAGACTAAAATGACAGAAAAGATTTGCAATCACAACCATTTTGTTCTCTCTTTGTTTTAACTAATTTCAGCCATGTTATCTGTCTTTGAATGATCTCATCATTACATTCAGCACCATCTGCTCTTACTTGGCAAAACTGGCCCTTTATGTAAACTACTGATTTTATTTATTGTCACTGAAAACAGTTTAGGATGTGCGGGTCAATGTTAAAACTGTGTCTTTCAGCACAGACCTGCATGTTTTCTCCATGTCAATCTTTTTTTTAACAGTGGATGGATATTTCCTGCCAACTGAGGGCAGCAATAGCTTCAACTCCAGTTTGTTTATTTATCCAGCACCTTTCCTGCAGCTATGACAGTGCATTCATAGATCTAAATCAAGACTCAATTGCATTTGTTCCCAATCCGTCTTTAACTCTGTTTTCATTCTTTTACAGGGTGTTTTTTTTTATTCAAGAGCATTGGCCTCCTGAAGATCAATTTTGTAGACTTTTCTCAAACCAGACTGTCTCGCAGCAGGGCATGTTAAGCCTTGAACCAGAGATATAATTCAAAATAAAATATCTTCCTCAGTCTTCCATTACTCACTTTGCTGCTGGATTTAAAAAGTCCTGCCAGAGTTTTCAATACAGCAGAAAACAGTCATGCTTACAGCTCTAGGAGGCTCAGCTGTCCTCTGATACCTTCAAAACTTACATCTGCATAACTTCATCAACACACACACAGACACACGTACGCATAGCTCTGTGTTGACTTAGCACATCTGGTCCTGATTGTGGTGAGATGATTGAGATATTTGTTGTGGCTCATTTGCGGGGGCGTAGTGGTGACCCAGCAGGCTAACTGAGACACAAATACACACAGAAGTACATATTGTAGATGGATTTAGTGACATGCACCCATTCGTACACATACAGAGCATTAGACAGCTACAAGGTCATTACACAGTAATATTTAGCTTAGTGACATAACACAGAACCTTAAAGAGACATAAAGAGCATTGATACATATTAAACAGATTCAGGAAGTTTTCTTTTTCTGCTGTTTTCTTTTTTTTCCGTTCATGTCTCATACTTATTTGTGTGACAGCCAGACTCGGTGTGGAGTTTTCTTGGCTGTGATTTGGTCTCCACCTACAAGGAATCATAACTAAAACTTTCTGTTTCTAGAAAGAACATTTTTCCACATTAACAAGCTGTCCTTCTAAGAATGTTTTTGATCTTTATCTTCTGGGGTTTTCTCCTTGTTATTATCAGCAAGACTAACAACATTTGCCTTAAGTTTAGTTTTTCCATAGCTTAGACGCAACTACATGTAAATCTGAAACACATCTTAACTATTTAAAAAGTTTTAATGTTCTACAGGTTCATTGATTTTCTATCAATCCACCAAAATACAGATATTGCTGTCAGCACAGTTTTATTGTAAACAGTTCATGAAATTTATACAGATGTTGACCATTTTCCGTTGAGTATTTTTTTTTTCTTGGTTAAATACAACCTAATGGAAATGGTGGATTCTCACCAATTCTTCCCCATTTGGCAAATAGTCATCCTATTTTCCTCTTTCCACACATCAGGGATAAAAGGAATGCATATTGGGAAAGTTTCTCTGATTTTTTAGTGAGATGCTGTTGGGTAATTAATAGACATCTTTCCCACACCTGCATTAAACAGAAATTACAGGTACTTAGATTATGTCCTGTTATTGTAAACGTTCCAATATATCTGACTTAAAGAACATTTTTCCTGGTTTACATTTATCACCAGCAATTCAGAAGAATAAAGAATCTATCACTACATTTTGACATAGCTACTTAGCCTTTAAAAATTTTTATTACGTTTTTGTTTTACAACTCCATGTTATCCTTGAAATTGAAATTTATCATTTAGTCTTGGAGTTTTTTGAAAATCGGTCTGTAAAGAACAGAAACGTTGCTCACTGTACAGCTCCACCCACGGGGAGCATCATCATATTTTCTCATTAATGGTTTTTCTAACTTGTGAGCCACCATCTGCTCATTGCACTAATACTTAAGGGTGAATTGTCTGCTGTTTAAGCCATTTCAAAAATCTGAAATGCATGAGACTGAGAAGTTGACTCCCTTACTGTAGTCAGTGTTTCCTTCTTTTTGTTCGAAAAGAACTAAAACTGTATTACTTTTCAAAGTATGTGTTTTTCTTGATTTTCCTTTTATAATTTTCCATCTTAGTCAACATAAACAAAACCATCCTGTGTGACTAATTTCTGTACCCGAGGAAACACTTGTCTGTGTGAAAGAGTATGATTGCTTTATTAAATTTGAGATTTCTGTTTGAAGTTTTTTTGTTATGAAATCATTTGATTCATTCAAAGAATGGTTTTAGTCCCGACAGTAAGTTTATTTAAGATGCTAAAAGCCTCTGTTACAGATCCTTTGTCTTTTCCCAAAGATTTAAGATGTGTCCAGATGTGGCAGCTGTGTGGAACAAACCTTCTGGTGGACAAACAGATGGCTCAGATCCCTTTAATCAAAGTTTGGAAAGTAATCATTGAACTCATCTCTGCCTTTTGTATGGGAAGAAATAGTTATAGTGAAATGGTGTTACAGAGATTCAGCTACAAAGACTGTAGCTTTTGATTAGGGGATTAAACAATAAATACAATAATAAAAAAAAAGCTCCTTGATGAATTATGTCTTCAAGTAAACGGTATAAGATAAACTGATACTTATGTCTTTACAAATCAAGTTAATCTCGGAATACAAATGTTTTATATGAAATTACTACCTTTAAAAAAAGCTGCAGCACGTTTTTTTCTATTTTTTTCACTTAATTCTTACATTAAAACCGTACAATAAAACAACTTTCATCTGTGTTCCTCGGATGGAAAAAGCAGTTCAGATCTCAACCCAAGCTGTCAACAAGTATAGGACGGTGAAACATGTAACATAAAAGTTCCCAACTAAAAAAAACTCATGCTTGTCATGGTGGGTTTGAGTGCGCTAACCCACATGCAGAACACCAACACGGAGACTGGGAAAAATTTAAGAAGTTTAT
>JAUZNJ010029918.1:0-15116 GCA_034780135.1 Jordanella pulchra
TTAATTATGTAAAGCACTTTGAAATGCCTTGATGCTGAAATGTGCTATATAAATAAAATTTGATTGATTGATTGATTAACTGTTGGTTTATTTTTATCAGTAAAGATCAACCATAAGATTCTTTTGGCACATAACAGTTTTCAGCCAACCCTCAGTGCAGATTAACCCCTGCCTGACCACGCCTATGAACATTTTCCACTGGTCAGACACAATGCCAATGTGGCGACCTCTCGAAATCCCTTAGCCACCCGACCTACCGCCACTGTTCAGCGTGAGCGGCCTTCTGCTGAGGCCAACTGGGATTCAAGGAGACAGAAGCAGAACTAGAAAAGGAACATAAAAGCACTGGTCTGTAAATACTTTCTATGTTAGAAAATCTAATGGTAAACTAACTTCACAGGTGGTTTCATCTAGAAAAAAAAGTCAAGTAGATAACTATTACAGTTAGTCACAGTAAAAGTCAATCCCATAGCGATGTGTAGAAGAGAATCAGGATTAAATACTGAAAAACAGGCCTGAAACTACATCATCTGCATTAGAGGTGCTGATGGCAGTAGTTCAGTGGCTACTATGAGAAGAAAAAGCTGAGAGAATAAAGAGTTAGGAGGTGAACTACCAAATAATTCAGAATGGGAGAGTAGCGATAGAACCACCCAAAACTACAGAATCCCTTTTGAAGTTCTTTAGGGGATTATTTTGATGCCACTTTTATTTGGAACACACACAACCTCTTGCCAAATTGCTTCTTTTCTTTTTTTTGTTAACTCTTTATCTTTAGTAATGTTTTGTTTAGTTATTTTGATGCGTTTAACTGCAGTGTTTACATTGTTCACTCCTTTTGGATCATTTTGCAATGTCCCCCTATTATTTGTGCTGCAACTCAACTGTCATGTGTCTTATTAGCTAAACTCACCAGATCCTGAATCTTCCAGTTACCTCAGCAGTGTTTGGGAAAAAACAAAACAACCTTTCTCTGTAAGTTTCTTTCTAGTTCTTTTCATGTTCAAGGTCCTTGTTATGCCTGACTTTTCCAGTGCTTTGCATCTTTTTCCATCGTTCTCCTCTGTTACTGTGACATCCACTACTACAAATAAAAAAGGGTTTAAGAAGACCAAAACATTTTTTTGCCTACAAGCAAAACCATAAGTGAGGAAAACTTTGCTGTGAGATAGTCTTTGCAATCTCCATGTTTCTGTTTATCTATATTTAGCAAGATGTTTTAAACAAGAGTTTTGTATTTGTTCAGAGCAAGGAGAGGAGAGGTTATAGCAGGTTAAATACAGTTATATCCCACAATTTCAACATATAAGAATTTAACTTATCCTCTTCCTTTCAGAGTTTAGATGTAAATCATTTAAGTAAAAATGTAAAGAAAAATAACCATTATTCCATATATTTCCTTCCAATTTGTTTTCAGCGTATGGTGGATCTTACCTGCAGTACACCTTGCCACCAAAAGGTGGTGTGTGTGCGCTGCAAGCACAGCGCAAAAATACACAGTGTACCTTGCTATGTTAGCCACCAAGGGGCTCCTTTACGCTAGCTTAAAATAAATCATTACTTAGTGAGCTTGAAACTGGGAGATTTTTCGAGAAATTAACGAAAACAATCAATGTGCATAGCCCCCAGCGTCTTAATAGTTTGGTTTCTGTGCGTCTTTGAATTAAAACGAGGTAAGTTGTAAAATGGCGGATAGCTAACGTTTACATCTTGGTAGTTTGTTATTGATGCCGCTGTTTCTCTGCCACTGGGCTGATTCTTGAGAATATTGTCACCTGCAGGTACTGATGCAGAAATGCATTCTTTGAAGGGTACTTTGAAAATAGCTCGGGAATATAACTGTCCCTAACGGCCTCAGGTAGTTTTTGTGTGCTAATAGTCTTGTTAGCTATTTGCTGCTAACGGTTAAGCTAGCTCAGATTGGGAGTACTAGGGGGGGATATATGCTCTATATTAAAGTGAATCTCTACTTTTACAGATATATATCGCTGACAAAAGTAGTGACCACGGCCGTTTAAAGGCGTCTAATGGAAAACACTGACAGTGTGTAGAGTTCCCGTATTTCCAATCCATATCATTGGCTCGGATTAGACAGATCCGTCATATTCAAACGGTCCATCAGAGCTAAGAGTGAACAGGAATCACCCTCCAGCCTCCCCGACATCTGGGATCTTCCTAAATAGACAACAACACCTGAGAGAGTACTTGGATCATCCGCTAGAGTGAAGACTCGCGGTGGTTTGAAACACAAACTGGATGTCGGACCTTCCACCTTTCGTGTGATGTTTATCACAGAGCGCTAAGATCCAGTTTCCATCTCCATTTATGGAGCCTAAAATCCGTCCCCTCCGTGTCAGACAAACAAACTGAGCTTAAAGCCCGATAATTTGAAAATAAAAATCTTCACAATCGTCACCATAAATATTTTCCTTTATTCAAAGTGCGACATAAAAACATTTATAAGTAATATATATTTTTTTGTAGTTCTTCAGTCCCAATATTCCACAATGCCTTAAGTGTGCTATTTACAACTAAGTCATTAATATGCAAAATTGAATAGCTGCGCCATTATCTACTTATTTATCAACGGTCCAGATGAATAATAATTTTTATTTATAGTTCATTTTTACTCATTAAAACAAGTGCATGAGCAACATGTCAAACATCCACTTAAATATAGAGTCTATTTAGATGTAAATATTTCTACTTTATAGATATATAAATTATATATAAATTCTTATAGTACATATTTGCTGTAGGTAGTTTATTCTTTCAACCAATGGCATATTTCATATCTGTGTACCATTACTTTAGGAAACAATTTGATTTGATGCCAAAAAATTTAAATAATTACTTCAATGATTGCTTGATAATGATTAATCCAGTTAATCATTTGAAATTTAGTAATTTATGATAAACTAACTGAAATACCCCTAAGACTCTGAAAGTGTTGGCTACACATAATTCCATGCTATCTATGCTGCCTATGTAGTTAGAACTGTCTAAAGTAACAGGGAAAAGTTTGATAAAGAACAAATTCAGTAATAAACTAGGTTAGAGATTGTTTAATAAAAAAATCACTACATGAAATCATAAAATTTTTTATGTATTTATGACACGGTTTTCTGTTTCTCCTCAACCAAACATGTAAACTTTTCACACATTAGAAGGATAATATTGGGGTTTACTGAAATATTTCTGTAAAATAACAAAATTACAAAGCATGCAAGTAATACACATTATAGTAAAACTGTAATTTTGTAAAAAAAAAACAAAACAAAAACAAAACTGGAGCAGAATAATTTCATCAAATTTCCTCTGAGTAAGTTTCAGATTCACTCTTCGTCGTCTTCTGGTCCTTTTTTCAGCGGTAGTGTACACTGTGTTCGGAGGCTAGATACGTCAGCCAAATACATCACAGCGCGGTGCCGTGGCCCGTTCGGATTGAAAGACTCCTTCGTATGCGTCCGACGAATGCAGCCTTCTTTTCACCTGTTTTGAAGGACAGGTCCGGTGTAACCTGGTTTTTCCATGATTCATTGCGAGTCCAAGCAAGCCGGCTGCCTCGTGCTCAGAGGAAAGGGGAAATGGCGATGAACAGCGGTTAATATTGTAAATGCAGTTTAATGTAATAAAAGTCTATAAATAGTTCCGTCTGAAATAAATAAAAATTGTTTTTTTTCAGATATGTGGCGCGTAATGTTTGGTTAGGTTTTATCTGTGAAAGTGCAAATAAATGGGTTTGGCTTATATTTAAGCACAGATTCCAATGTTTAACAGTGTGTGAACAACAGATCTGAGATCTGTGATGATGGTAATGCTGCTAAAGCTCATCAACAATGTAACTAGCACACACAACAGTACTACGAAGTTCAGCATCCATTCTTTGACTGATTTTAGTGTTAACTGTTGCTGTTGCTAGGCGATAGCCAGAGAAGGCTGGACCTGTTAAATCTATAGCCAAACACTTTTGGCCTCCTTGTTTTCACAGTCCAGGTAGACAGTGATTAAAACAAAGTTTACTATTTACGATTAATTATCTTCTCAATATGTGTTAAAACAGAACATAGTTTTAAAGTAGTTGTTTTATGAGTTTTCCGTGTCTATTAAGGATATAAACAAATAGAACTGTGATAGTCAATTAGTGCCTTATTAGGTCAAATTCGTTTGATTGGATTAATTAATAACGTCCACCTAAATAGGAATTTTATTCAGCATTCACTGGTCGTTCCTAAGCGGATCATTACTGCTATTTGCTAAATAAGCAATGCAAGAGCCGAGGCTTGCAGAAGCAAAACCATTAATGGATCCAGAGCCCGTTCCAGATTATTTCCACTGTTTAATTGTGAGAAGGATCTAGAATGACTTTTCTGAGGTTCTGTTTATAAATATAAACTCTTGATAAACTCCTTGAGTTCTCACCTAAATAAGCCCATTTAGCTGCAGTGGAGGAGCAGCAGAAGTGCTCTGTGGAGATCAGAAGGAGAGGATGTGATGATAGTAAAGTGGAGGGCATTAAGCTTAACATTCGTAAGATGATAGAGAAAGTCCTGCTAGCACTACACACGCTAGATTAGACGGCTCGAAGCTGAGTCAAGCACTTAATGGAGTCAAGTTTTAACAATCCTTCAAGAACAACTAGAACCACCTGCTTAAAGGCTCTGCTAACACCAAGTCTTCCAGCACTGAATGATGGATTATACTAAAAACAGAGCTAGATCCAAGAAGTTATCTAGAATTGTTGTTAGCATTGAAGTAAAGTGGTGAAAAGTCCTACAGTTTGTTGGAGCGACATACCCTGATGATAGTTCTAGATCTCTGTTCTTTGGGAAGTGTTTCAAATATTTAATTTGGTTTTTTTTTTCTTTTATATGTGTAGTTTAATAATGTGTAAGAAAACATGTTTTGTTTTTTTTATTCAGGCAATTTATTCTGCCAGCAGCATAAATTGTTAAAATACAATGATGTACTTTCTTTTTTTGGCAGCATGTTGTGAAAAAAAATGTAGACCTTCATGTTATTAATTATCCTCTTGAAACGAGAGAAAAGTCAGGTTTTTAAGAAAATGGTAATAATATTTATCCATAACATGACGGCCTAAAAATTCTTTAAAGCATTTGATTATATTTCTAGGTATCAGATTCCTGCCACAGGGCAAGTGTGATTAATATACATCTTCATACCTGACATTGACTGTTTATTGATGTTTAGCAGAGTGAGATTCCAGACATAGATCGTACTTTATTCCCACCTGCAGTAGTTGTCAAGTAGACTTGTTTTTTCATGATACACCAAAATAGTTTTAATTTTTTTTTAATCAGTTTCGTTTTTTGTTAGTTTTAAAAAAGCGGCATCCCATTTTAATAACACACACAAATTCTAACTAATCAGCTAAATTAAAGGAGAATAATTTTGCATATGTGCAATTTCCAAGCGAATGAAAATATGTTGGTTTAAGTTGGGCTCAGGCTGCAAATTGTCTAATGTTAGAGGAAATGAGTACTTGAGGGAAGCACCCTGTTCGACCTGATTGTGGAGGTTTCGTTGTTCCTGTGTTTGTTTCCTTTTTGTTTATCATAACCAGAGAAATGTCTCACTCTGTAACAGGAGGAAGTGAAAAAGAAAGCTCGCTTAGTCAGCTGGAAATGCAAAGGTGTGGTTACAGTGGCTTTGTTTGACTTGGAATGCTGCCATTTTCATCATAAATTAATAGGATTCATTACACCCAGGTGGATCTAATTAAAAACCTTAATGTGTGTCACTTTGATTATTAGTTATAGCCTCCAAAAAAAACGCAGAAATCTAGTTTCTCACTAAAAATCGCAAACCAGGGCCAAAAAATTTTCAGCTTTTATGGCAGGGATGTTATAAGCGTGCTTAGGGCTGCACAACACTGCTGACCAATAACCTTTCTAAGAAAGCTAACCACCACAAGAGCATTGCTAAAGACGCTGTTTGTTTTTATTAATGGAAAGTTTGGTGGAAGGAAAAATATGTAATAAAAAAAGATCATAAATAAATCCAGCTCTGAGAGGATTGTTGCAGAAGTCAGTGCATCAAGCGCTGCCATCAGTTTGTCCAGGATATGAGCTAGAACTGGAGCTTAGGTTCAGGTTGTGTTTGATCCCTTCTGAACCAGAAGGACACTAGAAGTGTCTTTTCTTCTCTAAGGAGAAGATCAGCAGTTAATGAGGTGTCCAGAGTCCTTTTTTTGTAGATAAAAGTGATTTAAACTCTTCTCAGGAAATCAAGGTCCCAGAATCTGGAGGAAGTGTAGAGAATCACAGCCAATGACTTGGAATATACCAGAGTGTTCAAAGATGTTAGGTTTGCTTCATTTATTGAGTTGATAAGAATAAAACAAAGTGTTTAATGGTTCCAGTTTTTTTTGGATGCACCTGTGCTATTGTAGAAAAACACCTGCAGAGGAAGCTGAAATGATTAGAGCTGTCACTAGAGTCGCCTGCTCTTCCAACTGAAAGTATCTGGACTGGGACACATAGATTGTCGGAATAAGGGGAAGAATCAGCACATTTCTCATTTTTATTACCTGAAACTAGCAAACTCTGAGAATTTTTCGCTTCATGGGACTTCAGAAAAGTACCTGCTGATAGTAAAACGGCTACTAATTTTTCTCCACCCTCCCCCCTTTTTCTGTGTTAGTTTCAAAATCACTTTTCCTCACACAGCTGTCTTGCTGGCAGCATCTAGAAGAACCCGTGTGTTTTATTAAAGACTAAAGTTCGTCCCACAAACTCCTGGCGTTATGACAGAACCACAGTGCTCGGTCCTCAGACAGTCAAACCAAGGCAGCTCGTTAAATTGCACAGAGTTTTTATGTTACTGTGAAGAATTGGATGTTCAAGAGTTTTGTTTTAGTGTTGCAAAACTTCTGTCTTTATCCTCATTGATCTGTAATGGAAACTATTTGTTAAGGAGTATTTTATTATTTACTTGTTTAGTTAGTTTAGCAGGTAGGTGCACAAAGAGATTTTAGAGTTTTATATTCACGTTATTTGACTTTTATTGTTTTTATGACAGTAACTCACTCTTGTGGGAAGCAAAGTTTTTCTACAACTTCAGCTTGTCTCACCGGTTTTATATTTGCTATTTTTGTGTTTTTCACTTCATAATTTTTACTTTTTTTTTTCTTTCTACTTTTTACACTTTAAATATAAAGCTCTCACAAAGGAAGTGCAATGTTGCACACCTAAGCTGGGGGTAAACCCTGAAGTAGCCTATGACGGCTCACCAGTTAGCAACTTCAAGCAAAATGTGGAAATAATTAAGCAAAGAACAAGATCCGTGTTAAAAAACAAAAAGAAATTTGATCCCATGTGGATAAGGTCAGAACAGTGCTGGAAAATTAGTCCTGGTGCTAAAGGTGTTCAGATGAGGCTGCTAAGTTGATGAATCAGGGTTCTCACCAGATCTTTTATTTTACATTTACTATTTTGTTTCTTTACTAATAAAGCCCTCTTCTTTTTCTTTCGATCTTTCTCTGTTGGAGTAAATGTTCATATTCCCTCTTAATATACAGGCTATCAGACTGACCCAGAGACGTTTCTTGAACCTGCAGCTGCGTTAAGGAGGCATGTTTATGTGTAAATAAGGAGGTAAATGTGTTTTAAAAACACAGTTTCTGCTGCTGCTACTCTCATTAATAGTCATCATATTGACCTAATTTCAGTGGAATTTTGACAATTTTCATTGTAACCAGCATTTTCGCTGAAATTCGCTGGACAGAGCCCCGGGGGAAGGAGTCTAGATGTGAGTCAAAGGGCCGATATGCTCATAAAACATTAGTATAGTGGCCTGAATATTAGCATCGTGGCCCAGCTACACTGAAATACGCTGACAGGAACCCTGAGGTTGTATGAGCAAGCGTCCTTCAAAGACTGATACTAATGATGGGAATTCTATTCGTTGTCTCTGTAGCATCTACAGTCTAAGTGCTAACAACATTATGAATGAGTCGATTGGGGTGGTTCTGTGTCCCAGTTTGTTAGGAAGAGGACTTTTCATTCTCCTTCATGTTCTGATAGGAGGCTGTTTGGCAACTGACTAGAGCTTAGAGATGCTCTAGGTCAATTTATTTGGTTAATATCAGTTGGGCTTTGACTACGGCAAGCTGTCAATTAACCACGAGGCATTGTAGGATGATCAGACTTTAGTTTGTTGTCGCTATCCTGCTCTCTGAGGGTTTTGTGGTTCTGCCAGCAGATGGCACTACATCTGTTTATGTGTGTTCATCACACCCGGTACTGAAATTCTATTTAAGCTCCAAAAGGACTAAACACTTTCAGGAGAGACGCTTGGTGAATATAACCGTATTTTATCAGTGTCAGATGGTGTTAAGTCTTTTTATTAGAGGCATAAAACATGACTATGAAGCTTTTAGAAGAAACATCACAAAGATGGTGTATAAACTCAGTATTATTAGTGACTGAGGTGGAACTACAGAACCAGAATATTCCATCTGGCTACAGACGCATTTTTAATGCCATCAACAGTTTGTTCTGATTTACTCATGTCCATATAATGTAGCTACAGATGGTACTTTAAGCGGTTGGAGGAGGTAAATGCTGCCATACTTGCTCCTTGGATTTGAAGAAACTGGTTCTGGAAAATCCTTGAATATGATATAAACAGAGGGTTCTGAACCCTGAATAAAGGTTTGTTTCCATTCTGTTGTTCCTGTAGTTTAAAGTTCTCTATTGACATGCCAGATAATTGTGGATTTGTAGATCATATATTGCTGTGTTGCCCCTGTCCCACCTGTTGCTTTCCACATCTGCTGAGACTACTAAATAGAGCCTGACCGTCCTTACTGTACAAAGCCCAATGGATATTAATTAACCTGTTTAATAGCAACACTAAAATAAACAAACAGCTTTGAAACACCTAAAAAGCATTGAACAAACTCAGCTGTTGTTTTTTAAGCATTATGAGGGTCCAGCCTGCCATATAAAACCTTTTCTAATGGTGGACGGCAGGCTTATCGTGGCAGGAGGGTGCTACCAATTTAGAGTCACAGTGGACGGGATGTAACCAGTTCATGGTTAAATAAATGGATCTACAGCAGTTCTAGTGAATCCTCTTCAGAGCCTCCTATCAGAACATAAGACAAAGAAAGTTCCTATTCCTAAAAAACACAAAAAGGGACACAGCATCAAGCTAAGAAGCAATCAATAAATTAGTCTTTCACTCTATCAAGCTAATCGTACTTAGACTGTAGAGACCAATAGTAGCATTGCTGTCAATATTATCAGAAGGACGTTCACTTGCACATTCATCAGCTTAGCAGCTACATCTGACGCCTCAGCAGCTTTAGCTTCCTGCTACAGTGAATAACAACATTCAGACAGTTTTCCCAGCTCTGTTTCAGTCTTTTCTCTCTTCAAATTCATTTTTTCTATGTTTTTTTTTCACACTGGATCTTCTTTATTACGTTCACATTTCTCCGGGAGAGGCTAACTGGCTTAGCCACAGTAGGCTACTTCCTTGTTAACACCCTGCACACATGCAAAGTATTTTATGTCAGTTGTTAGTGTAAATATACACAAAGGGCTTTACTTTCTACAAACTGAGCTAAAACAAATGGTAAAACAGTAGGACGTGGTATTCTTGCAGGAAAACTTTGTAAGTGGATAGAATGGGCTACTGGTGTGTAAATGTAAAAATATCTTTAACAGTTTTCATGGCCCTTGTTGTCCAGAGTCCATCATCATGGGACTTTACTGCTGTTGTGGAGAATGCTAACTTCTAGCTAACTTCTTCTTTTCTGTGTGGCAGCAAACCCACTTTAAGCTCATTACTGCCAGCTAAAGGGCTGGAGGGAGAAAAGTTAGAGTCTCAACGTTTTTAAATATAACATGACCAAAAATTGAGTCCCTCTGCGATTAAGTAATTGCATTGATTCAAATTGTGTTTATATTACAAACAATGAAAATTGTCAAACTCTAAAAGATTTCACACAAATTAGTGGATTTTAGTGTATTTCTAGTTATTTATTTTCATTCTTTGTTAAAATTCATAAATAGCAACAGAAATACAGTGATATGAAATGTTTCAGCGCATTGTTATGTCATTAAGGTTGTTTAGAATGAAAGCAAACACTTTACCAGAGTTTATTTTCTATATTCTTCTCAGCAGTGTTTAATGCTTAATTGTTGTTTGCTACTTTTTAGTCTGTGTTTTGATGTTACAGAGTTCTGTTCAAATGTTTGAATATTTAAAAGATCCTTAACTTGTGCTTTTAGAAAGGAAAGGACTCTATTTGTTGAGTAAAGAGTTTAATAAGGGTAAAACAAAAATAGATTTGGTTTTGGTTCGTATGTTTGAAAGACGGCCTTGAAAAACTGATTTGATATGGAGTCAGTGTTTACCGCTGGCTGTCTCTTTCTATGCGGTTTAGTGATGTTTTGTTTTGATCTGCTGCTGAAGGTTATTCTTCCTCTATTCTTTTCAGCCCCTGGTTTCGCTGTGGTCTCCAGGAGGCTTTAGAAGCTGACTGCTTCATCATGACTAACTGACTTTAAATCATCTCTCCTTTTCTATTCTCTGCGTGTTCTGTGGTTACTAAGTGGTATGTCTTTCTCTTTTCAGGTGGGTGAGAAGAGATCGCTTCTTGGACCTACTTCCGCAGCTCCAGAAAATGGTGCAAAAATGATAGCGGCACAGGATTTGCACGCAGAGTTCCAGTTTCCCCAGTGAGCAGTAAAGCACAGCTGTGCTCAGTGTTTTTACTCTCTGCTGAATGTTTACTTTAGTTTTATTTACCAATGTCTTCATCCGTTTTATACACAGAGAAACAGAATCTCAGTTGTCCTCAGATGCAGACCTTGAGGATCCTGATGGAAGAAACACGAAGGGAGGAAGGGGCCTGGTATGACCATTCAATTTGCCTACAAATAGAACCAGGCATTTACATACACATCACATTTTTAGTATTAAATTACATAACTTAGGTAAATTAGGATTCTGAAAATTTCAATACTGATCATTTAGATTTCAGAATATGAACTTTGTTGTCTTTAAGCTGAATAATTAATCTGGCAAAATGTTTAGAGTCAGTAGCTGTGTTTCCATTGTTTATCAAATTGAGCATTTTCTGAGAAATACAAATTTGTTGTCTGCAGCAGGATGTCTGCGGCAGCGACGTAACCAGACCATTTTCATACAACTACGTTCCAGTCTTTGTCATTTCTAGTGTTATGTTCCAGTTAGCTGTAGTTGTAGCTCCACGGCTCTCACCACGTATTTAAAGATGGTTCAGAGTCACAACAAGCAAACTGTCCCACAATTTTATGAAAAGAAAAATTCCTCAGAAGAAAGAAACAAATCTAGAGTGTTTTTAAAAGATTTTTTCACATGGTGACAGAAGAACAAGTAGGATGGTCTCACACATGCTGAGATAGTCAAAAAGGGACTTGGACATTTCTTACATAAACTTTTTCTGAAAAATCATCCACTATGGCTTCAATTAGATATGACTCTGTGTAATATTAATATGTACAGACATTGTCCCATACATTAAACAGATCTAGTTGTTACTTATATTTAACTACATCCATAATTTACAGAAGAAAACACAAAATCAAATTCTGAAAAAGCATGAATTCTTCATTTGTCATCTTTTATGTTAGTATATTGATGTAAAAAACACACTGCTGTATTCTTGTTGGCAGTTTATGGTTTGTGTACTAATAATTAAAATGTCAAATTAATTATATTTAAGTTAGGAGTATCACTGCTGCCACCCTCTGGTTTGGAGGGGAACTGCTTGTTCCAGAGTTGGTGAATTACGTCCAAATGGGAACAACAAATCTTGTAGCGGTGGCTAAGGGTTGCCATGGCCACCACTGGCCCCCAATCTAGCTACACCCCTGGTCCACAGAGTTGTAAAAGTTATTAAATGGTTGTAAATAAGATCAGCAAAAATCAAAGCTATTAAACGGTATTAAAATCTGGTCTAAATGGCTGACAAAGAAGAGTAAGGAAGCATAACTATGTGTAACATCTTGTAGTGTGTTTTTCTTTTTTTTCTACTTAACTATGAATCAGTATGTTTCAGTGCAATAAAAAATGTTAAATAAAGAGTATAAAAAATATTAAACTCTAACAAACCTGATCTTTAAAAAAAGAGTTATTTTTAATCAATTACAGACTTTGGTTTTTTTGTTCCCATTTGTGTTAAATGTCTATTTTCTATAAATATCCATTAATCTGGATGAGAAAGCAGAGTTGTAAAGACATCAGTCAGTGCAGGTAAAAAATAGGTCAGAATATGCATTGCTTAAAAAACAACAACAACAGACAGTGTGACTTACCTAGAGGTACGGAGTCCCAAGATAGAAGGTGAAAATAATGTGTTGCACCTAATATTACTGCCTCAGTGGCAAACCTGATTTTAGCCTTATTAGAACCTTGATCAAGGGCCACCTAAAAGTCAACCAAGGGCTGCAAACGGCCTCCGGGCCACAGTTTTGGCCCCCATGGTTAAAAGGCATTGTAATTTCTTTGTGTTAGAAGGAAACATATACAATTCCTTAAAAAAAAAAAATCTCCTCCATTATTTCGGGAAAAAATAATCCTGACATATTTAAAATTAAACGTCTTGCTTGTCTTTCTAAACTAAGAAATGAAAAAAACTGATTTGGATTTCACCTCCAAGGGCTCGGCTGCTCAGGCGTTTGGACAGTTAATCCATCCTGCTGCTGGTGGAAGTCAATAAAACACTCGACTGATCATAAGAACCGCTCTATGAACAGAGCTGGTGTGAAGCTCGACTGATTACCTGACCAGCAGGTTTTACTGCTTCCACTGAAAAACTCTGTTCGATTATTGTTGCAAACAATAATCGAACAGAGTTCACTCCAGAGGTTTTCACCTGACCAGCAGGTTTTGAAGATAACTTTACAGTTTTGTTCGTTTTTTGTAGGTTTTTTTTTTTTTTTCATATATTATGTTTTCTAATTTTATTTTTTGATTTTATATTTTTGAAAATTTCAAAGTGATTTTTAATTTTATTCTTTCCACATTTCAATCTTTCACATTCAGTTTTACAGATCAAATTCATTGTTGTTGCTCGGATGCAGGTCAATAAAAATGCGTCTTTCGCAATACTCAATCTGCTAAAAAAACAGATTTCAAAATTAATTTCAAAATCAAAAAACAATGTGAAAAACTACAAAGATTTTTATTTTTTTAGTTTAATTTCTTGATAGACTTAATTTTTTATTTTATTTTCAAGTGTCTTCTCACTCCATCAATATCTGCATTGTCCTTTAGTTTAATGCTATAATATCAATTTTTAGGTTTACCTGGAAGCAGATGATGCTCTCAGTCTTCTGCTTCCTGCTTATATCCACAGGTTTCATGGTTCTGCCCTCATCTATCATTAAAGCTTTGTTCTTATTGACAGGGAGCCAAAAGGGGGAGGAAGGTGCTGGGGGACAAGGCCAGAGGTGGGGGAGGAGGAAGGGTCAGTGGAGCTGGCTGGGTGAACGGCCATCATCAGGAGAATGGGATGGAGAACATGAGCCTGTTTGAGGTGGTTAAAATGGGGAGGAGCGCCACACAGGTGAGGAGGCTCCCGTCTTACTGCAAACATCCACTTCTAACAAAGTCAGTTTTTCTTGATGTAACTTTGTGCAGATAAATACAATTTACAAAAAAAATAATATGATTATGTTTAAGATAAGAAAAAAGTTACATCTTATTGCAAGTTTGTGTTTCTAATATGAATAAAGCTGCTTGTAAACTGCTGTTGTGATGTATTTCTAGACTGTCGTTGATGACTGGATCGAGGCCTACAAACAGGACAGGGATTTGGCGCTCCTGGAGCTGATCAACTTCTTCATCCAGTGCTCCGGCTGTAAAGGTAGCTGTCAGAATCCATGTGGGCTGCAGGTTTTTGCTGAATTCAGGTGTTTTGCTCTTGCTTTGCTGAAATGGTTTCTTCCACCAGGTGCTGTGAGTGAAGAAATGTTCAGACATATGCAGAATTCAGAAATCATCAGGAAAATGACAGAGGAGTTTGATGAGGTGAAGTGGACTGTGTGGTTTATCTAGAACAGGGTTCTGCAACCTTTAAAATCCAGAGAGCCATTTTGTAATTTGTTTGGAGCCGCAGATATAAAAATGTTGTTCATACACAAATCATTATTTTTGTTAAATGTCTGTTATAAAAATCTCTTTCCCTTTCAAACAACCAACAACTCTTCTGTGTTTTTAGATTTTGTACTGATCAAAAAATCATCGACAGGTTTTAAAATGAGGAAGTTTCTTCTATCGGATCTTTATGTCTGTTAAACGATGTAGAAAAAAGTTTCCAACCTTTAATGACAATAAAAATAAATACATTCTTGTAGGATTTTTATGCCATTCTGTTTTGATATTTATAAAACTGCTAAAGCTCCCTAGTCATGCATTTAATACACATTCTGGAAAGTCTTATTTGATTCTTAATCATGTTTTGCTATTAAACCACTTAAGGTCCTTTGTAGACTTCTGGCTCTGTAGCTGTAGGTTGCAGACCTCCGATGTAAAACTTCCCCGTTCTCTGTTTTCCCTCTGATTGGTTCTCTGGTGCCCAAACAGGACAGCGGCGACTATCCTTTAACACTCTCAGGACCACAGTGGAAAAGATTCAGGATAAACTTCTGCGACTTTATCGCAGTCCTGGTGCGGCAGTGCCAGTACAGCATCATCTACGACGAGTATATGATGGACACGGTCATCTCTCTGCTAACCGGCCTGTCTGACTCCCAGGTCAGAGCGTTTAGACATACGAGCACACTAGCAGGTCAGTTACAGCCCTTCCTGCTCCGTTCTTTGCTAGCCTCCATTGTTAAAATCTTCATGGTGTTGTGGCTTCGGACTCTTGTCTTTCCCAGCCATGAAGCTGATGACTGCCTTGGTCAATGTCGCCTTGAACCTGAGCATCAACATGGACAACACTCAGAGACAGTATGAGGCAGAAAGGAACAAAGTTATTGCAAAAAGGGCCAATGATAGGCTGGAGCTGCTGCTGCAGAAGAGGAAAGAGGTAAGAAGAAAATCTATTGAAAAATCTGCTCCTGTCCGGGTTCCCTGTTTCATTTTCCATAGTT
>JAUZNJ010029919.1:0-15115 GCA_034780135.1 Jordanella pulchra
ACCAGAGTTGCCTTCCATGCTGGTCGTAGCTTCTTTCCGAAAGGCATCAAAAACACGGCATTCGTTCAAATGTATGCTGTGTTGTGTCCGCAGGTGTTTTTGCATATTTGACCTATTTCCTCCCGAGGATGTAATTGGCGCTTTGCAATGATTGCAAAGCACCTTGTTGCCACATTTGTCTTCTGTAAAGTGAAGCCAAACTTCCGACCGCTTTACCCGAAAGGGCACGATTTTTTTTTGCTTTTCTAGACGTACGCCGGGTTGTTTGCTTACTGAATACCATTTGCGTAAGTTGCGTAAAAAACGTGATGTAAGTTGCGCTGCTCAGCGCTAGGCTCTGATGCTGTTGAAAATGATTAGAGAATCGTTAAGCAAGCTGCCAAACGATGCCACGGAATCGGAGCACACGGAGCTGATTCTGAACAGGAACCAGTTCTCGATTCCCATCCCTATATATAACGCTTTGATTGTTCGCTAAGTTTAATCCATTTAACATGGACCCACTTGTCGTCATATCTACAGAACAGTGCGGGAACTTCTGACCTAAAGTAGATTCATTAAAATAGGCTACAGGCTTACAGATGCCTCGGCGTTGAACTACTGATGTCTCAGTCTGCTCAGCAAATGTTATAGTCTTGAAGTCCCAAATAAAAAGGCAATTGTAAAGACATTTTTCAGTAAAAACGTACAAAATGTCCCTTAAAATACACTGTATCTGCTTGTAACTGATGAAGAAGACATGTCGTTTTCTTTTTTCCTTTAGGCATGATCTACGATTTATAATAATTTCAAATATATATGGTTTGACTCACTCTGTTTATGGTACATCTTAAACCTAATTTAGTCTCTTCATTTGAACTTTTCCCTCTACTTCCTCAGAGAATGAAAAAGCCTTCTAATTTCTCGTTGTCCCATGGCCAATGAACAGCAGTCTGATCGGGTCACATTTGTACCCAACTCGGTTCTAAAAGAACCAGTACCGGCACAGAGGAAACACTAGAAAAATGAAGCGAGAGAAGCAAAGAAACATGGTCTGGTATGAATGGTGAAAACTGGCCAGTATTTGCAGCGTTTTTTCAAGTAAGGAGACTTGACCAAAGTGCCTTACATTACATTCACTCACACATTGATAGCGGCCCCATTGTAGTCAGAGCTTTAAGCTTTGATAGCCAGGTTACCTGTTGTTTCTGCACACATTTTCCTTCCACTCAAATTTCCAATAACATGCTTGTATGCAGTGCTATGTGAACAGTAAGCCTTCTTTTTTTTTAAATAATCTTCTTTTACTTTTTCTTTTCATTGAGAATGTCAGTGAAAGGGCCTTTGCCCATGACTGAGTAACTTTGATATTTGTCTTGTTGTTCAAAGCTAAGCACTTGACCCACATGCAGAAACACCAGAGAAGTCAATTAATCAGAATAAACAGAGTTTATTTTCTGAATGGACAAATGATAGTAGAATTAATATCTGAGAGTCACCGAAACTGGAACGCCTCAGGACTGAGGAAGGGAAAGGAGAAGTTAGAGATAGTCTTGAAGGATTAAACTCAACAGGAACTGGCTTACTGTTAGTGGAGAGATCTATTCACAGGGGCGGAGCAGATGTTGGGTTACTGGAGTCCTGAGCCGGTGTGAGGTGGAGGAATAACCAGAGGTTGTAGATAGAGGTAACGTTGGGCGGGGCAGGCTAGTTTGACGTGAGAGATGAATAGTTAAGTGTTTTGTTTCCCAGCTGGAGATTCTTGAACAATCAGGAGAACAAACTGAAGGAGTAGGTGGAACTTGAGCATTCATTGAGCACAGAGTCACGGAGGAGACATTACTGGCAAACACTCAGGCACTGAAGGACCCGCCGCCCGCTGCTCTTAAGCTGAAGCAGCTGATAACGATTTGGAACAGGTGTGCTGGAGCCAACCTCCATCTGCAGCAAACTCCTGCCCCCTGATTGAGAAGAACAGTACTCCACAAACAACAAACAGACTCAAGCGCCCAACAATATTATGTTGCTGTTTTAAAAAACATTTTTACTTGTCTGATGAAATCATGAAAAAGTAACTGTAGAACTGGTCTGGCCCCTGTTATGGTCCCTGTACTAAGGACAATACTAAAAGGAAATTCTAACAATGATATACTGGAACAGACATAGTAACTGACTTTCGCCCTTAACATTTTTGTTCTTTACAGATCTGTTTTAGTTATGATCTAAAAATTAGCGTCATAGCTTCAGTTATATTTATATAGAATCAGTTTCCATCTGTTGAATGTCATTTAAACCATTTAAAAAATATATGTACTCTCATTAGTTATAGCTGAATTTATCTATGATTCATTTATATACATATATATAATTTTTTTAAGTTCAAATTCTGATCTCATTAAAACGTATAATTTTCATTTACAATAGGTAAAAAATATGTAATATTCCTGAATTATTATGTAAATCGACCTAATACTCCAAAGAATAGCTTTATTTTATTTTCTAGGATATGTTTGTTTAGCAACTAAATATTTCAGTTGCCTTTTTTTCTCCATGGTAAGGGATTATTTTACTTTTAGGTAAATAAAATGAACATTTTAAACCAAAATACAAAATTACAGTTGGCTCAACATTAAAGTTTAAATAATAAATATCACTTCATTAAGTGCAGAGCCACAAGTGTCTCTTTGGTTTGGCAGCTCTCTTAAAACATTATAAAGTATAGCCTTGTTTTTTGTTTTATGCTTTTCTGTGACCCATGAAAACATGCTGGCCCCACCCTGGCCCCTCTAGAATCGCCACTGGCAATAATTAACTGAGATGACCTCGTTTTTAATGACTAATAAGTTTACTTTAAATATGTTGTTTTAGGCATTTTGAATCAGGACATATTCACATACTTGTCATTGTTTTTGTTTTGTTTTGACTTTTTATTGAACTCTCATATTCATCAGTTTTTTTCTAAAATTGTTTTTAATCCATGCCTTTATTTTGAAATGCTCACCGGATCCCCTGTGGCGAGTTTTTCTAAACTTTGATGCTGAACTTGGTTGGACTCTGAAACTTCTCCATCAGGACCACAGGGAGTTCTGACCGTCCTACAGTCTGCTCCATGGACTCCTCTGTCTCCTGTCTTTAGTCTCAGCAGATGTCTGTGAAGGAGAGCAGCAGCTCAGCGGAACCATGAAGCTTCTCTGCTGTTTGTTTCTGCTCTTTCTCCCTCATGTCCTCACAGCTCCGGACATCCAAACGGAGGATGCTGCAGGTTTGACTGCTGGGGCAGAAACGTCTCCCCCTCCGGGACGGACCCGCCTCAACCGGACTGAAACTTTAATTCTGAAGCGAGGGACTCGAGGTGCCAAAGAAGAGAGTTTTAGAAAAAGAGACCCAGTTTCCAGAAGCAGTCCTCCCCACAGACACGACGACCCGAGTGGCTTCTTCACCACGCCGCGGACCCACCGCCACACCAGCTCCTCCTCGGGGCTCCTGAACCCGCTGCTGCCGGTCACGGACGCCTCCTACTGGGCGTACGCGGTGCTGCTTCTCGCGCTCGTGCTGTTTGCGGCGGGTCTCGTGGGGAACCTCGCGCTTATGTGCATCGTGTGGCACAGCTTCTACCTGAAGAGCGCGTGGAACAGCATCCTGGCGGGACTGGCCTTCTGGGACTTCCTCGTGCTCTTCTTCTGCCTGCCCGTGGTCATCTTCCACGAGCTCACCTTGAAGAGGTTGCTAGGAGACCTGTCCTGTCGGCTCGTGCCCTACCTGGAGGTGAGACGGTGTTCCCCAGTTCGTGCACATTAAACTGGGCTGGTGAAATAAACCAGTAACCAATAATTCAGTTACTTCCAGAGAAACCGGAAAAACATTAAAGAACTTTTAGTTTGATTCAGTTCATAAACAAAGATCCAAATCACAATTACTTTTAGTCAAATTAATTGACCTCTAGCTGTTGATTTAATACATCTTTTAGATCTAAAAATATAATTCTGGCCAATTTTAATAGTTCTTTTGTTATTGGTTGTTGTTATTGAGCAAACATGTCGCTCACGTGACCGCTGCCCATCCCTAAGAAACACCCATGATGGCTGCTTTATCCGCTTTACCCGGTATTTTTAGGAGGAAACTTCAGAAAACTGCAACAGATATTTTATTTGCAAGACCTACTGCGTTCATTGTTGCTAAAATATTAGTTTTCAAATGATTCAAATTATTTTATGGTTTTATTGGAACATTTAAAGTTCAGCTCCTGATCTCAGGGTTCTAATCTCAGAATCCGGTTCCTGATCCACCAGAACTGAGCCGGTAAACACATTTTCAGCAGACTTTGTTCTCTGTTTGAGCTGTTTTTACTCCTCATGTTAGTCTGTCTGTGAAAGGAACTCCAGCTGGTGATGAATGGCTCTTTGTTCTCGGCTCCAGACGGCTTCACTCGGAACAGAACGGGCCGTTGTGACCCGCTTGGCCCCTTTGGATCTGTTTGTGAAGCATGAAGGGATTCTTCTTTGCCACATCCCAGAAACTAACAGTTTGTGGAGCTGCGCAGTTCATCTGGATGTGCAGAGCAGAAGATCCACAGCTTAGTCTGAGTCCTGAAACACAGATTCCACCGTCTTCCATCTTAAATGAAAACTGTTTAAATGTGATGGAAATTACCGGGTCAGAACCGACCGGCATCAGGTAGAACCTAAGCTTTGAGGCTGTAGTTGGTTTGGGAGCAGAAAGGGCTTAAAGGGCTTTAGGAACAAATAATTGTAAACATTTTAGGAGCAGATGTCGAGCTGATATAAAATATAATTTAAAAGAACAAAATCCTGGTTTTAAGAAGTGAAGACTTTCATTAATTTCTTACTTTATATTTCTGTCTACTATTTTAGAGAAGGCGTCATGCTTTGCAGAAGATCTGGACCTTTTGATCCTGCAGATTAGCACCATTTGGAGAAGGTTGTAAAAAGCTGGTTTGGTTTTTTGCCTTCCAGGAAAAGATTATTCACATTTTTCAGTAACCCAGTTCAGGATTCAACCGTTAAAACCTTAAACTTATGGCGGAAACTGACAGACGTTACAGGAAGTTCCTACCAGAGTGATTTCTATGAAGGAGGAGATGGATTTTTTTAATGAAAACCTGAACCAACAGTCTGGTTCATTAAAAACTAAGGGTGCACCGATCTCAGGTTTCTGGCCGATCACTGATTCCCGATCTTTAAAAAGCCTGACATGGCGATTCTGATTTGACCAATACAGATTGTTTAAAACAAAAAACAGATGCTGCCAGCTGTTATAGGATCACAAAACCCCTTAAATATGTCAATCCTATCTTACTTTAATTAGTCCCTGTGAAATGACAAAAACTTCTGAAATTACTGCCCTCAAATCTAAATCAAAGGTTAGAGCATTGATTTTCAGAAATATGCAGAGGTAGATAAGATCTGTGATTGGTTTTATATCTAAAGGTATCTGCCGATCACCAATCTACCTAAATTAAGGAAATTGAGGCTGATAAATCGGTGACCCCCCATGGAAGATTTAAGAACTGGGATGTTTGCTCTCTTTGCCTCTGGATGTTTCTTTTACCTTTTCCATCAATAAATCAACAGACTGATGTTCTCTCACATGCCCATGGTAACATGTCAGAACCTCCGATGTTCGGGCCGTTCTCAGCGTACCTGCAGCTCCTTCGTCCTGCAGAGGACGGAGGCATCAAGGCCGTGCCGTCTTTACCACTTTTCATGCAAACAGGGAATCTGCTCTCTGCTAATTAATGACCATTTTCTTTAATTGCTCCTTTTGCTGAGGAGCGTTTAAGCAGGTCGGGCTGCCAGCTGCCCCGTCTTCTGTTAGTTCAACCATTCTCATGCTAATTACAGCTCAGCACTAATTATCCTCCGCCGGGTCTGAACCCTTTGATCTCATTAAGCCCTCTGAGGAAGGATCGCTCCGTTTCTTGGAGCCAAAAACACAGAGTTTTTTGCTGGAGTCTGCATAAGTTTGCAGAGGAAGAAGTTCAGTGTGGGCGTCCTGCTGCCTCTGAGTGACGATGCTGGTCTGAGGAGAAAAAAAAAGCTGCAGTTGTTGCGGGTTTTTCTTTGAATAAAGATAGGATTAAAAAAGGAGAAAGGAAAGAGTTCATAAAGAAAACCGAGTTAAATTTGATCTGTTTAGGAGGGAAGATGAAAAATTTCAGATAGTTTTTTGTTATCTTTGGATGTGAAGTTTACTCTGAACTCTTCGTGGGTAAAAAACATTTTTTTGTTCTTTTTTTGGCTGAATTATTGCAGTGAATTAAAAAAGTTTTGAATAAAATAATTTTTCCCTGCAGAAGGTTTGAACCTTTGAGTCTAAGGTCTCGTCTGTCTCTGTCAGGTGACCTCTCTGGGCGTGGCCACCTTCAGCCTCTGCGCTCTGAGCATCGACCGTTTCCACGCCGCCACCTCGCCCGACCCCCATCACACTCCGAAGGTGGAGCCGTGCCGCTCCATCCTGTCCAAGGTGGGTGTGATCTGGGTGGGCTCCATGGTTCTGGGGGCCCCTGAGCTGCTGCTGTGGCAGCTGGTCCAGGAAACTGTCAGCGTACCGGCAGTGACCTCTGACCCCCAGCAGCGCCAACCCGCCGCCTCCCTCATGGCGTCCCTCAGAGCTCGGGCCGACAGGTTTAAGGTGGATGTTTGTGTCCGTGAGCCGTCGGCGGAGCTCCCAGAGAGCGTCTACGCTCTGGTTCTCACCTACCATGAGGCCCGCATGTGGTGGGTCCTCGGCTGCTACATCTGCCTGCCGCTGCTCTTCACCCTGGCCTGCGACCTGGTGACCAGGCGGGTGTTGGCGCAGCAGGAACTACAGAAACCAATCAGCGAGAAGGTGAGCGGCAGATGCTCATCCTCCTCTTCATCGTCCTCCTCCTCCTCGGTGAAGAAGAAGCAGCACGTGAGGGAGCAGAGGCTGCGGACCGCCGTCATGGCGCTCACTGCCCTCTACGTCACCTGTAACCTGCCTCAGAGTGTGTGTAACATCGTCCTGGCCTACGTGTCGGCTCCGGTTCTGGTTCCGCCGGCGCTGGCTCTGGTCGAACAGTTCCTGCTGTTCATTCGTTGCTCGGCGACGCCGGTTCTGCTGCTGTGTCTCTGCCGCTCTCTGGGCCAGGCCTTCATCGACTGCTGCTGCTGCTGCTGTGAAGAGTGCCTCCCAGACACCACCTCCTCTTCGTCCTCCTCCGCATCCACCGCCCCCACCTCCACCCTGTCCTCCCCCACCTCACCCACACCTTCCTCTCTGTCCCCCTCCGGCAAAGAGGAGGTGATGAAGAGCGTCCTGGCTGCAGAACAGGTGGTCTGTGATGTGGAGAAAGACTCTGCAGCCATCGGGACGCCCTGCTGAGCCCAGAACTCAAACTGCTGTTTAAAGGGACAGGTTGTCTTTTCTACGTCAGGGTTGTGTGGAGCCGTTCCTGATCATCAGCGTTTTATATGCAGACAGCAAAGAGAAAACTAAAGAATTAAACACTGATCTCAGGCTAAAGTAAAAGAGAGTAAGTTGACCAAGCTCTTTTAGATGAAGGATATTCTGTCTGAAATGTTATCAGACAACTTTTACTTGTTTAATCCTGTTTCTTCATCAAAATCAGACAGAAAGTGGAATTTGAGGGAATTGATGAATCTGAGTTTAACTGGATGAATTAGGCTCTCTGAGCAGCAGCCCCCTCCTTCCTGTAAAAACCAGAATCCATCCCATCCCCAGTAGGTAAACACCCCCCCATCAGGAAGCAGCTTCCTCAACCGCGCTGCGCCTGAACTGTAAACGACACCCACTTTCTGTGAACATGGAGAGGTGAGGCAGAGCAGGATGATTCTGGCTCAAAGTTAGAGGAAGTGGCTCTCCTGGTGGATCAACATTACTTTTTTAGTTCTGCTCCACGGTGCTAAAGGCATCCTAAGGTCATTATTTGATCATATATTTGCCTATAGCTGACTTTAAAAGGCATAAAAAAGCAGATATAGACTCTTTGCTGCAGGGAAGATACTGACTGCTTGGAACTGCACCACACAACCCCATTTTTAAAGAACTTGTTGATGTTTTGGGTTTTTTTTTTGTTATTTTTGACGTTTTGTAAAAACCTGTTTGTTCTGAACCTTAAAGCCCAGGAACCTTACAGGTTCTACAGTTATCAGTTATTAGAACCCACAGATGTACGGCAGGAATACTTATTTTCAGATGTTAATCTTGTAAATGTTGTCAGCTGACAGGAAGCTTCAAGACTTAAAACCTAGAACCTTTGGTGTCTGGAGACGTTAGCTGAGCTCCAGGATCAGCTGGTTTTCTGGTTGAAGCCAAAAGTTCTGAAATTAAATCAAATTCAAAGAGAAAAAGTAAAACAATTCATCAAGGCTGGAGTCTTATGGTTCTTTCATTGTTGTTTTTCATTTTTTTTCCTGTATGATCCAGATGGATTAAAGGTTCTAGAAAGTTTCCTCTGATCAGAAAGATGGACAGAATGAAACCCAAAACGTGCTTCTGTGTGGAAATCCTTCCAGGAGGTTCAGCAGAGCAGAGTGTAGATTTTATAGTTTGTGTTTTATGTGATGTTTTCCTTCTGTTTTCTACCTGAACAAACCCAGAATGTTCTGATCTGTTCTGTATGAAACAGAAACTAACAGGTTTAGCATCACTGGACTGGATCTGAATCCAGTGGTTCTGGAACATGACTGGTTTGTTTTCTTTCACAGCATCTTTTTGTCGATTTATTTTTATGTTTTGTTGCTTAGGTTTCAATAAAATTAGATTTCTGTTTTCCTCTTGAAGACTAACCTTTATTTTTTACTCTGTTGATGAAGAAAAATCCTTTTTTAAAGTTTGGTTATTTTTAGGATCTGCACAATTACAGATTCAGAAAATTTCAGTTTGTAGTTTATTCAGAAGAATAAAACTTCATATTAAAACCGAATCTGTTTGCTGATAAACATAATAATCTAAGTTACTTTATGTCCTGTTTCAATAATTATTTATTAATCAATAATAAACAGGGTGAGGGGAGAGAAACAGAATAGTTTTTGCTGATGAAGCGTTTTCTCGGCTGCATTCTGGACGCCGCTTCGTTTGGTTGTATTTTATCAGGAAGGAGGAGATGATTCAGCGACGGCGAGCAGCTGAACGCCCACAGGAGGACCGAGCTCGCCCAGTCTGTTTCTGTTGTCGCTGGATTACTGAAGGTCACGGCGTCACAATGACAGGCGGCCTTTGAGCTCCTGCAGACAGAAGGAACACAGACGCTCTGTGACCCGTTGCTCTGGAGAACACACAGGAATTCCTCCCTGAAGGTTTTCCAAACCGCTGCTTCCAGAACTTTCCTTTTGTTCCGGTTTGAACTCAGTGTAACACTTCATTCAAATTAAAAAAGGTCCCTGAGTGATCAGCAGGCTGTGATTGGTCAGTCAGCCGTGTTTCCAGCTTTTAATTGGGAGATTGATGTTTAAAAAATATTCCCCTGCAGCAGAGACCATGAAGCTGCGTGTTTTTCTCTTTCTTTGCAGAAAAACTAGAAGAAAGCATCTCAGGTGTGATTAACGGATTATCACTGAACTCTCACAAATCTGCAGGAAACAACATAGAAATCACTAAATTGCTTCAGTTCTATTTAACAACATAGATCTATTTTCTATCATATATTCAGAAGCTTCTACTTACAATCAGTCTTTTCAAAGATCCGGTCAAGAAGCAAAATAAGAACCAACAATAGAAATATCATTAGAAATGACTAAACTCTGAGGAAAGTGTTGAAAACTGAAGGATAAATAAACCAAAATTAGTTACATGCCTTAATGGTAGAATGATAAATGATGTTTTGAAGCGAAACATTAAAATAATAAACTATCGTCAGTTTTATCAAAAGTCCAGTGCTTTCTGGGAAAATCTCTAAACCAAACCTGCTTTTATCATTAAATTAAACTAGAATCCTAAAACCTGATTATTAGATGTAGAATTAGATATTCAGAATAGATCATCTGATGTTTAATATTCTCTATAAACTGTAAGTAATGAACAGCAGTAGGTGAATTCTTGCTCTGATTTAAGGTGTCAGTGACTCCATTGGAAAGTAACCCTGACCTTTTAAAACTACCACTAGGGGGCGAACCTCTAAGTCTAACGCTCCTGTTTCTTTGGCTCCAATATTCCAGGATGTTTATATCGAAGATATTCAGTACAGCTGCAGGTGTTCGGTACCAAATTAACACAGCAGGGTGTTTACACGTGGAACTAAAAGCTCATTGCAGTTTTCTGTAGGGCAACTAAGACCTAAAAACTGTTGCCTTGCAGCTGGAAGGTTGTGGGTTCAATTCCTGGCCCAGGGTCCTTCTGCATGGGTTTGCATGTTCTCCATGTGCATGCAGGTGTTCTCTCTGGGTACTCAGACCTCCTCCCACAGTTCAAAAACATGACTGTAAGGTTAATTGGCATGTTTGTATGTCTTTGCGTTGCCCTGTGACAGAGTGGCGACCTGTCCAGGGTGGACACTGTGTCTTGCCCACCGTCTGCTGAAGAAGATAGATAAAAGTGTCCAGATCTGTGAGGACGTCCTCTTCAGGTAACCTAACTGACTGTTCTTTCCTGTTTTTTAGCTTCTAGTGGCCTTTATTTGACATTATTTTTGAAAGTAGGGAGACAGGAAAGGGGTGTAGAGAGAGAGGAAGACATGCAGCAAAGGTCGACTGGCCCGTATCCAAACCAGCGACATCGAGGAGCGAAGCCTCCATACATGGCCACGAGCTTATCCACTGAACACCTTCTTTCCTTTGTTGATTAAAGTCCATCACTGAGATCATTGTGATGCTGAAAAATCTAAAAGCATAAGATGAATGTTAAATTAATGGTGGAAAAATGTTTGGGAATGATTTAACAGTTTCAAAATCCTGTTTTTTTCCCTGGTTGGTGGGATGGTGGGTAGATTCATGATGAGAACTTCAGCTTCCAGAGCCTCCTCTGGTCCTTCACAGAATGAAGTCAGCAGGCGCTGCTAACCCATTGTCACATAAAGCAACCAGCTTTACATCCTGAAGGATAATCCAATGCATGTCTGAAAGCACTGATGGCTGCTCCATTCTATCACCATCAGTTGCTTTTCCTCTTTAGTTCATTGCTTTATGGTGGAATCTGTCTTTGGGCTTCTGGTTAACACCAGCAGAGCTGTTCTCCATAAGAATCTCATCCTTCACTTCTTCATATTTAAAATAAAAGTTCAGGGACTAAACTTGAGCATGAGCAAATATTTTAGATTTGATTAATCACTTCCATTTTCTTTAATTTAAAGGGACGCTACTTCTCCAGTTTTAACATCTAGTGACCAAGTTGCAGATGGCAACAAACGATTATGCATTTTACCTAAGGAACATTTTAAGAAAAGACTCCAGAAAAAGAGCCCAGTGTACGAATCAGGTTCCGACTGCAAACAGAATTACTGCCACTGCTAGCACTATTAGTTTAGCACCTATCATGCTATGTTATTGCTTATATTTAGCCCTAAAAGTCTAAAGTTATGGTCCTGCCACCGTGATCCTTTGATCCTCTGTGGTTAGCCTCTATAACAAGAAGGCCTGTACTAAAAACTAAAGAGTCACTAAACTGGAAGATAAATGAGCAAACTTGGAAATCAGACCTAAACAACTCCTTTAGTCATTAGGATTCATCCAAAAAAGGTGAGATCTGACAAACTGGAATCACATGTGTAACGTATCACAGATAGAGGACTGGCTACACTAAGCAGCTAATATGAAAACATAACCACATTCACAGCATTACTTACAGATATATCAATTTAATTACCAAGAAAGTCAAATAATCCAGGTAAAGTATCTTTATGGTTTATTGCTCTGATGCAGATCAGACAACTATCAATAATTAAATGACCTCTCAGAAGGTCCAGGGACAACATTTTTCTCCATTTCGGGCCCAGAATTGTGACACCCGTGAAAACTTGAAGCAGTCCTCACTCAGCAGCTCTTCTTGTGTGGAGCTAAACTAGTGACAGCTTGCATTGACACCAAAAAGGAAATCTAACATTGTAAAATAAAATATTGTAGCTAAACACCCATAATTCAAACATTAAATAAAAATCATTGAAAAATCAAACTTTGCTACTGAAAAAGTGAAAAGTTGTGACGCGGCAGCTTTTTAAATGATGGTTTCAGTGTCGCTGCAGAGTCTCTTCAGTTACCAAATACTAATAGGCTTGCACTGTTATGGGGGGGGGGGGCTAAACTAAAGGCACATTTAAAGGCTCTATTTTTCTGCTACTCCTTGTCATCTACCTGCAGTAAACTTATGAGAGGCTTTGGTTCAAGCACTGCTGCTTAGGATATTATTCTCATTATCATTGTCTTCATTTGCTGTATCAGCTGAAAAGTTATCGAGTAATTTCTCCTGAAGATATGTGACTGTCTTTAAAAATGTTTCTGTAAAAGGGAGCAAAAAAAACAAAAACTGAACAAAAAACATGGGTTCTTCTGTGCTATACTCAAACAGTAATCACGGGAAGTGTTAATATCACTTTAGCTAGCAGTTAAAGTGATCTCTGGTTCCTGGTTCATATCTTGAAATATGAGTCCCCAGTTTCCTTGGTTTAAAATTAAACTTTCTCAATCACTTTTCACGTTAAACAGCTTCTGCTCAGCTCTATTTATAGAGACCTTTAAAACAACCACTGCTGTCACAAAGTGCTGAACATACAAATTATATAAAAACAGCACAGAAGTTTAAAAGAATAAAACAAATAGAATAAAATCAAATAATTACAGCAAATAAAATCAAATAAAAAAAATAACAAAAAACAGAAACACAAAAGCGGAGAGTCTCATGCTGTGTGGAGAGCCAAAGAATAAAAATAGGTTTTTAGGCGAGTTTTAAAAATATACAGCAAGGAAAAAATGCTGTTTGAAATATTTTATATCTGATTGAGCAGCAGTATTTAAACTGACACCTTCCATAGGTCCGCAGCAGGTAGACGACGAGGAGGATGCAAATAACCCAAGGCCCATGAATTGTTACTGTTTTTCAGAGTTTTATTTTATTTTTCAATGTCAGTGCAAACTGTCACTGCTTTAGCTTACTCTTGCATCTACTTCTACGTTTGTATTTGTGATCTTAATTCATCCATGTGAGCCACAGATTCTGTGTAGAACACAGTTTAAGTGTTGACAAACCTATGAACTTTTCTTTATGCAGCTACCTAGGCTTTCTTAATTCATTTATTCAGGGTTCTTTTGATGGGTTTCTGTATTGTTTTGTTTTTTTGTTTATTTCGTTATGACAGACGGATGTTGTTTGTGTTCCCCAGTGGGGTGAGCGTGCTTTGAAAATATGAGCACTGATACAAAAACCTTGCTGCTTGTACGTTTATCCGTGTACATACCCTGTTTTAACCTTGTTTTACTCAGGGCTGAGACACAATATAGAAAAGCAGAATGGATTAATCTTCATCCCACATGGACAAAAAATCAAATAGAAACTCCTCCTCACTCAGGTAGGAAATCCAAACCAAGAGGAAAAACTCCAGCTGGTGATTTATAGCATCATTACTTGCATGAATTTGGCTTCATTATATGAATAATAAAAGGTGAAACACCTGGAGGCCGTCCTCAGTCTGAATTTCACTTTATGAGCCACTGCTGAGCCTTGCGCCTCGCTTCCTTTGAGCAGAAATATTTGTCCTCCCACGTTGTGCCTGGGCACAGAGAAGGAGGAGGGGAGGCCTCACTAAGGGCCGCTTTGTTCAGCTCCCTGCTCCTGCAGCTCAGAGAGAGACAGCTGAATAAGGCTGTATATCAATCCCCATCCATTGAGGGAGTTGCTAAGCTACAACACCCACTGCCTCCCACCAGCTGCCCCCCGTCACTGAGAGAAGAAAGAGGCTGAGATGTAGAGAAGGATGAAAAGCCGGATAAGCTCAAAGCCAAACTCCTCTTAGTTTCCTCAGAAACAGCTAAACCAAAGTCAGAAACATCCCTAAAACCAACACTGACCACATCTGAACCAGGCTGCACTTTAATCCTGCTGAGGTCATGTGATCATACTGTTTCTGCAACAAGCTGAAAACTGACCAAAAATACCCAATGGATTCAAATCATTGTTGTATCAGAAATTATTCATTAATTTTAGTTTTATTATCAATCATTTCATCTTTTGTTTAAGTCGTTTCCAAGATCAGGTGACAGAGGCAACATGTCCAGCAAGGACCCCAGACCTGCTTCTCACCAACATCCTCCAACTCATTCTGGGAAGATCTACCGTCGCGGCAAACTGGGGACGTGCCCAGAGGCCGATGGGCATGCAGGGCCCTTTCTGCTAGCAAAATAATATTCTCACCTTTTTTAATAGTTCTCACAGGGTTTTGTTCTCAATTTTTATAATCATCCAATCAAACTCAAACAAAAATTCTTCACAAAAATTGAACTTTTATTATTGTCTCTCTCACTTTTCAGTTTGTTGAATTGACAACTAATTATTAGGAAAATAATTATCTCACTGGTCCAAGATCAGACTGACTAAAATCAGCAAACCTTAGCTTTTCAAAAGCCAAGCGGCAGACCTTTACTTCTTTAAATAGGCCCCAACACTCAGAACCTGACTGATGATAGCCCTCATTTTGTTTGCTTTTTTATTTTTTAGGAGGGTTTGTCCTTAATCTGACAAACATCTGACTTATGTCTCGCATGATTTCAACCCTCTGTTAGCATTAGTGCTAAATGCTTTCGTGTTAATGCTGGGATCGTAACCAATGGTAAATACTTTGACCATTGACCACGTTTTACATTTTGGACCAATCAAAATTTGCTTTTGCATCGTGTGAAGCAGAACAGAAGAGATGCCGAAGATCCCTGACTGACATAAAGCTGGAGCAGCTTTCAAGTGGTACATCTTAACTATACTGCTGGGTTTTTTGAAAAATGTGATCAAGGGGTGTGCAGGTGGTGCAGTGGTTAGCATGGTCTACTCAATTTAAACTACTGAAGTACTCACTCACAGGAGCCGGAGCTAGTGTGTGAGGCTGAGAGGTTCCGGCTAGAAATAGTCGGTCTCACCTTGACGCATGGCTCTGGTTCTGGAACCAGTCTCCTTGAGAGGGGCTGGACATACTTCCACTCTGGAGTTGCCCAAGGTG